>JAKCPI010001653.1:0-13700 GCA_023213315.1 Euborellia annulipes | reverse complement strand
ATGAGTGTTCCTGGTGCGGGCGTGTTTATTCCTCGATCATTTTTAATAATTTTTACTCGGATAATTCTAGACCACTTTTTGTATTAATTATTTATTAAAAATATAAATACTGTACAACGTTCCGACTGCTTAATCTGCAGGCGTTATCAAGTACTGCAGACTTGCTCCGACAGTACTGTAAAACGTTTCGACTGCTTATTCTGCAGTTGTACATAATTTATATTTTTAATAAATAATTAATAACAAATTTGATCTATAATTAAAAACTCCCATAATAATCCAAAAGCTTTAATAAACACATTCGTGATAAATATAACTTCTCACAACTGTCAGTTCTCCAGTACTCACATTTTTTCGGTCGCATCTATTTTCTTTAATTTGTTAAATTGATTTGTGTATTTCTCACAAAGGAAAATAAATACTGAAAAGAATAAAAATAAAATTGAGCCTCCAATTTTCACAAATTAACGAGACGTTTCGGAAAAATTTGATTATCCCATCATCACTCTTTTAAAATTGTTTAGGCCCCGGAGTTAGTCATATGGGCACAATACCTGTATAATTATTATGTATCAAATATACGGGAAAGTTGTTTTATTTATTCATTGAGAATCAATTTCTCACAACTTGCACGTAAGCCTACATATGATACATAAATATGCATATATTGTGCCCATAAGACTAACTCCGGGACCTAAACAATTTTGAAGGACTGATAATGGGATAGTAAAGTTTTCCAGAAACGTTGAGACCTTATATTTTTTGGCTACTCTTACTTTTCTTGTTTTATAAATAAACAGCCACCAACTTCATTGATTTATGTAAAAATATTTTCTTCGCGCTGCTACATTGTAAAGAGATAGGTTCAAAAAAAATAAATTTCCAAGAAAGATCCAAAGACAGATAGAAGGATCTGTCTTATTTTCGTTACTTAGATGTTGAATTAAATCTCAATAAATTTCCTATGAAAATTTTCACCTAATTATTTATTTCAATAATCCAATAATTTAAATTAAATATTTATTTATGAGAGTAAAATTTACATTTCCAGAATCTAATTCCTTTTTCTTTTATAAAATTGCTTGACAAACTTAATAGTTCGTCATCCTTCATGTCTTTTATTTTCTT
The DNA here is from genome assembly GCA_023213315.1 of Euborellia annulipes. Taxonomy (NCBI): domain Eukaryota; kingdom Metazoa; phylum Arthropoda; class Insecta; order Dermaptera; family Anisolabididae; genus Euborellia; species Euborellia annulipes. The sequence goes on along the minus strand of JAKCPI010001653.1, from coordinate 12,572 downwards.
CTTAATATTGTAGGAAGGAAAAATGACCAATATTTTTTTGAGTTGATCCTTAAAAGGACCTTTGTTTTAATTATGTATATACACATTACTTTGTTAATAAGAATATTTAGCCCTGAAAAGGACTGTTAGTTGAAACTATCACTTTTGCTAATAAAGCACAGTAACTTTTGCTAATAATTAAATTGGCCATTTGGGTCAAAGGGAATAAATGAGACAATGAGAGAAGGCGACGGCACAAACCTGATGCGGAACGCCGCTAGGGCGCTCCAGTATATGTTGCTCCAACGATGACATATGGCAAAAGAGGGAGAGACTCCGAGCCGTCGACCTTTTATAACCTCGGTTCAAAGCGGAGACGGAGAGGGGCGGAGCCCCTCTGAGAGCATCAAAGAGCGGACATGCCAGTTAGGTCTCTTTAAAAGAGCCCCAACCTGATCCGGACGTCAGTGCAAACCACAGCGATCGCCAGACGGGTGTCCATGTGTCCATGCATTCACAAGTCGACGACAGAGGTCACTAGACGAGTACCCCTGTATCTGAAGACGACGACGGTGGAATCAGGCTGATTCCACATTACGACGGAATAATCGGCGAACAGACGGTTCTCCATTATTCAAAGAAGACTACAAGCCCAGAGGGACAGAGGGTCCGCCACTATCCAGGGAAATTGCCGGAGAAGACACCGCCATCAGTTAAGTGCGCGTCGCGTTTTCTCTCGCAGTCTCATTATTCCCACGCAAGTACAATTATAGTGCCGCTTCATTTATGTAAATATAGTTACTGTGCCGTTTTATTAACTTTTTATAAACTTCTAATTTGAATTAATTATTCATCAGTGTAAATAGACCTTTTTTTTTATTTTATTAATTTTTATATGTAAATAAACTTTATTTTACATTTATTAATAAACCAACATTTAGAATTGTAAATATATTTTTCGCATTTTATTTTACAATTCCCTACAAAATTTGGGGGCTCGTCCGGGATATGAATTTTTAATTCGGGAATAGACGTTACCTCGCGCCGGGATATGAATTTTTAATTCGGGAATAGACGTTACCTCGCGCCGAGATTCGATCAAATTGCCGGGAATGATGAAACAAAAGTGACTATTTGGAGTGAAACTCAAAAAGAAAAATAATTGCGTCCGTGTGTGTAAATTGACTGACCGTTGACGAACAATAGTGTTTTTAAGACTTAAAGGTCATTGACCAAAAAAGCCAAGAGTGCCTTTGTGTGCGTGCACAAAGGACGAAAACTGTGAAAGTGCTTTGTGTGTGCATTTGCTCGTGGACCTGTTTGACTTTAAAATTTATTCCTTTTTAAAATATGGCGATTAAGAAAAAATTTAGAAGAATGACTCTCGGGGAAATTCCCCAGGTGGCTAAAAGAATCGATAGGGCAAACTTTCGGATTATCAAGAAATTTTATTATCTCCTTTATGAAGAACAGTCAAACAAATACAGCCGATGCCGGGTCAGAAAATTTCAAGAATATGACATACTGGATGGTTCAAGGGAATTCAAAAGGAAGCTAAAATTTATCAAAGCGTTTTTTTCGGAGGAAGACTTGTTCGACATAGTCCTTTTTGTGTTGGGCTACCATCCACAAGACGACGTGGACATTGCCGAGGAACTGCTGGAGAACCTGTGCTGTTTGCGTAACATCCAGGACTGGCACGATTCGCTCGACGACGACGAGGAAGAGGAAAGCGAGGATGCAGAAGACGTCTCATCCCCTGCGGACGATGTTCCCCTATCCCCTGCAGACGGCAACCCGCAAGACGCAGAGCTTTTGCCTAGCTCATTAGGCAACACGAACGACGGCGACGACGAAGGAGATGTGAGTATTCTGCATATCTCCTTAAAACCGAACAACAATGACGACGATGATGATGAAAAAGAGGAGTCCGACGGACAACGAGATGAAGGTGAAAACGTTGAAGAGGCAGACGGCCGACCAGACGTGAAGCTTTCGCCTATCTCGTTTGGCGACTCAGATGACGACGAAGATAGAGAGGATGTAAATGAAAATGAACATGAAACAAGAGAAGACGAGGGCGAAACAGAAGAAGGCAACGACGAATTTGATAATGACGAGGAAATTGATCAAGAAGAAAACGACTACGATTACGACGAAAATAAAAAAGATAATGAAATTAATCTTGACGACGATGTTGAAAGAGAAAATTTGATAATTAGAGAAAAGAAACCATTTAAATCTATATACGACGATTCCAAAGAAGAAAAAAATCGAGATAGAATTTGATGAAGATAAAAATAAAGATGAAGACGAAATCAAGCACGACGGCAAAGACAAGAGAGAAGATGAAGATTTAGAAGAAAAAGAAGATCAGGGTCAAGAAAAGAAGAGATGTCACTTTTGACACCAAATGCCAGGCGTCAAAGGCCTCAACGAAGACGCGAGAGACAGGGCTGTGTAATGATTTGTTTCAGGTACATCAACCTCTTCGAGCCCGCGAGTGGACCCAGAGACGGGAGGTCCACAGGAAGGCGACCATCGATGAGTCGAAGGAGGACGATGGAGGGAAACAACAGAGTAGCGACTGGAACCCCTGGGAGCGTCCCATTCATCGCAAAACAAGGCGGATGAAGGATGACGTGCGCCTTACAGGATCGGCAACCCGGAGTACACCCGGTGGCCGGGGCGGCCACACTTCAGGATGGCCGAGTTGTAGGAAGGAAAAATGACCAATATTTTTTTGAGTTGATCCTTAAAAGGACCTTTGTTTTAATTATGTATATACACATTACTTTGTTAATAAGAATATTTAGCCCTGAAAAGGACTGTTAGTTGAAACTATCACTTTTGCTAATAAAGCACAGTAACTTTTGCTAATAATTAAATTGGCCATTTGGGTCAAAGGGAATAAATGAGACAATGAGAGAAGGCGACGGCACAAACCTGATGCGGAACGCCGCTAGGGCGCTCCAGTATATGTTGCTCCAACGATGACATATGGCAAAAGAGGGAGAGACTCCGAGCCGTCGACCTTTTATAACCTCGGTTCAAAGCGGAGACGGAGAGGGGCGGAGCCCCTCTGAGAGCATCAAAGAGCGGACATGCCAGTTAGGTCTCTTTAAAAGAGCCCCAACCTGATCCGGACGTCAGTGCAAACCACAGCGATCGCCAGACGGGTGTCCATGTGTCCATGCATTCACAAGTCGACGACAGAGGTCACTAGACGAGTACCCCTGTATCTGAAGACGACGACGGTGGAATCAGGCTGATTCCACATTACGACGGAATAATCGGCGAACAGACGGTTCTCCATTATTCAAAGACGACTACAAGCCCAGAGGGACAGAGGGTCCGCCACTATCCAGGGAAATTGCCGGAGAAGACACCGCCATCAGTTAAGTGCGCGTCGCGTTTTCTCTCGCAGTCTCATTATTCCCACGCAAGTACAATTATAGTGCCGCTTCATTTATGTAAATATAGTTACTGTGCCGTTTTATTAACTTTTTATAAACTTCTAATTTGAATTAATTATTCATCAGTGTAAATAGACCTTTTTTTTTATTTTATTAATTTTTATATGTAAATAAACTTTATTTTACATTTATTAATAAACCAACATTTAGAATTGTAAATATATTTTTCGCATTTTATTTTACAATTCCCTACAATATTTTAATATTATGCTTTATACAAACAAATGAATAATAGTTAAAAACGAAAACATATTTAATTTTATCCCGAAATGATTAACAAATATTGATTCCAAGACTATCTTAGTAATTTTCTTAGTACAAACATCAAGCTATTCGTAATATTAATTACTAAATCCTATTTAACGATAATATTGCCTCGTGCATAGGTTTCTCTATTAACCTAGAGAAAAACAAAGCAACGCCTGTTTGTTGCATTTTTAAATTCAAAAAAAATTTAAAATTATTGTAACAGTTTGTTTTACTGTATTTGCTTGATAACAAAAAAGTTAATTTTTATATAAACAATTTATTGCTGAGATTTTATATTAATAAGAGGGTAAAAATGCTAAGGTTATTTCTTTATTCGATTAATTCACACAGCTGACGTTTCGGTTCCGTGTTTGAACGAACCATCCTTAGAGCTCAGGAGACTTTTCGCCAATTCTGAGGATGGTTCAAACACGGAACCGAAACGTCAGCTGTATGAATTAATCGAATAAAGAAATAACCTTAGCTGCATCTCTCATTTTTACCCACTTATTAATTTTTATAATTTTTTAATGAGTCATTTTAAAAATTATAACTTTTTTTTACAATAATCCCTTATGAATATAATTCATTAAAAAAAAGCGAATTGAAAAAGTCCTTAAAATAGTCGTTTTTTTTTTTTAACTACGTTTAGACGGTCGGTTCTACTTGTAAAAAAAATCTGGTGTGACTGGCGCACAGCACACAACTTTCTCTTAAAACCTTCGTTAATCAAAAGTTGTATTCTGTGCTTGTCACACTAGATTTTTGTGTCGACATATATTCAGATCCCGATAGATGGTACGGAACATTTGAATTCAGATGTAAAATTTATAAGTATGTGAAAATATTTATATTTTGTTACCATGGCAACCATTTCTCCTATCTTCCCTATGAAATACAAGAGTAAAGTGGTCTTCAGAAGATTTCAATTGCAAAATGAGAATATACATTTTAAAGAGCATCCAAAAAATAAAAAAAAATTGATTTATGAATTTTAAAAAAAAATCGTTGGAGCAAATTTTGAGAAAATCGAAAAAACTGAAAAAACTACATCAGTAAAGTACTAGTACTCTTTGGCCGATTTTGATTAAAAGCTTATTTTTCCGGTCCCGGGGGTGCCTAACTTAAATATAAAATTTCAACCTCCTAGCTCAATTCCTTCATGCTTAAAATTTAACACACACAGACAAACACACACACAGACAGACAGACCATGTCGCGAAAACAACTTTTTTGGATTCAGGGGACCTCAAAACGTGTATATCCATCCAAATCTCGACATCGAATTTTTGACATGAATCCAATACTTTCTCTCTATATATATATTAACATATATACATAGGTAAGAGAAAGTAAAAATATTTTTTAGGTGAGTGAGAGAGGAAGCAATGAGAGATATTTTCTTATTGAACGTTTTTAATATTCATTGTACAAAACATATTGAATTTATCCATAGTTTAATTATCCAGTCGTGGCTAAATCCTAATGAAATGACCTAGCGAGGGGGTTTAGAAAATAAAGTACCAACCTATAAACTCATAATCCCGCGCTTATCGACGTTAAGCTCAACGATCAAATGAAACCGTTTAATCATTGACTTGGTGATTATATATAATCGTAGTTAACCTCAATTCCAAACAAAGAGTAAACACTCTGATCCGATTCAATTACACATACAAACGCACACATAAATATATAATTGAATAAATAAATTAGTTTTAGTTGTTTATCCGTGTAATATGTAACCGAGGGGATGATGATATAGAGGAGACCATGTACCAATTGGAATGGCGAAATTACCAATTTCCTTTATTAATTAAATCATTAGGAAAAATGCTTAAAGGCTTAAAATAATTTATATAATCTTGAGAGAGGAAATTGGATTGAAGAAAAAAATATTTCAATGTTGGTGGACTAACAAGATAAAGAACTTAGTATAAGGGTATTTTATGGCTGGTGGAATTTGTATCAGGAATGAAAGTTAGAAGAAAACGCAGCCAGTTTTTCTTTAAAAAAATATATTTTAACAGCTGAAGTTTCGGCCTTGGTCAAAGCCATCCTCAGAGCTATAATCAACGAAACATTTTCTTTTATAAATATAGTTTAAGGCGGAATAGGATTGAAGGTGGTACGCATGTTTTTTCCCATCAAGATGGCGTTGTGTGTCATAAAAAGTATGCCCAAAAAATCAAGTAATTCGAAAATTTGCCAAGAGATGTCAGAATGGTAGCTAATAATATTTAATGCATTTGGTTGATTTTCATTGATCTTTTAACAATAAATACTTTATAAATGTTTTTATATATTATGTATCTTTTATAAAAGCATAAAAATATATAAATATAGGCCAGATATAGGCCAAAAAGTGGATCAGCTGTTAGACTAGCCTGCCATCTATTGCAAGAACGCAGAACTAATTTGACAGTTGGTTTTTAAATAAATCATCTAAGCTTATTTTAAAAATTTCTTAATTAATATGTGATTAATAATAACAATAAATTCATTTTTAAATTTAAAAAAAATTAAAGATTATTGGGACTGATTGTTTTTTGTATTTGCTTGATAACAAAAAAATTAATTACGATAATTTTTTAATAAGTCATTAAAAAAATTATAGCTCGATGTCCTAATAATCTCTTATGAATTTAACCCATTCAAAAAAAAACCGCATTGAAAAAGTCCTTAAAATAGTCTAGTTTTTTTTTTTTTTTTTTTTTAAGTACGTTTAGACGTCGCGGTTCAACCCCCTTAAATAGCAAATTTTGTAAAGATTTTTATTTTGAATGATAAATAAATAGATATCCTAAGGTACATTGATTGAAATAAATTATCAAGATCAACTTTCGATGATTAAAAATCGCATCATTTTGCTGATGGTAGCATTCGCTTTCATCTCTTCTTTCCCTCTCACAAGCGAGTTTCGGTTTTATGCCTCCCCCCCCTTTTTGATTTCAGTTTGAGTTTTCTTCTTCCCTTTCAATAATAAATAATTCATTCACCAAAGAGAGAGGTATTTTTCTAAAGATCGATCTTTGATGATTTATTTTAATTTATATGAAACAAGATTTCTATATAAAAAAAAAAGTATAATTGGCTTTTTTTAACTACCCCAAGTTAGAAAATTCTCTCTATATAATGTCATAGAAGTACTTCTTTGCTGGAAAAATTAAAAAATAATTATTATTTGGTAGTCAATATAAATTATAAAATATAAACAGGTCTATTCTTTAAGAAAAAACGTTAACTTTTAACATCTGAAATCAGGTTAATTCATTTTAAGACCTCATTGCCTCAAATTGCTATTCAGTAAGAAAAAACTAACGCCAAAACGTAAACATTTAGCCAATAGTGTTAAAAATTAATGTCAACCGCCTTTAATATTTTAACGCCGTATTTAATGCATCAAAATGGTGACATTAACCTAAAAAGTAAGGTTATGATTTTGACTAAAAGCAAAATATAAACGTCGCTGTTAAAACTTGTTTTAGAACATAACGCTGATGTTATTATTTTATTTTTTAACACCCAATTTATGATGTTAAATTTTAACGTCTGATTTTTAGAAAATAGACCTGAAAGTGTGAATTGTGTTAATATCGAAATTAATTATTTAAGTCTACGTAATTCCAAAATGTTAACTTTTAACATCTGAAATCAGCTTTAAATCATTTTAACACCTCCTTGCCTCAAATTGCTATTCACTAAGAAAAAACTTTAACGCCAAAGCATAAACCATTAGTGTTAAAAATTAATGTCATGTGCCTTTAATATTTTAACGCCAGACATTAGACATTTTACCTCATTTCCTCAAACACTGATTTGATATTTGAGATCATTCACTTGAAAGGGGTCCTGGGTCTACATCATAAAACAAGAGTGCTCTAAAGCGCAGGGCAATGATAATAAAAGAAATTTACTAACCCATTTAGCAGCGTTATGTTAACACAAAACGGAAGAGACGGACTTACCTGAAACAAAAGAGAAAAGTATTAGTAAAAGACAGTATTAAATTGTATTTGTTTTGATTATTCATTTAAATTTGATCAAGAAATGGTATTTTTGGTGCCACCTAGCGAACACCTTTCACATTATTTGAACAAATGATACGCTCACTAGATATTGCATACATGCTAAGTGAAATGGCGCTCGAATGTTTATTAATTTTAAAAAATCCAGACACTTGAATATTTTTTATTAGATTTTTTTTTAATATACGATGAGGATATATTAATAATTCAATCAAAAACTCAAATTTGTCTCAATTTTGATTAATAATTTCAATAAGGCATCTATTTAATGAAATAGAAAATTAAATTTTTTTTCTTGTCTCTTGTCAATGAAGCTCATCAAATATGCCTACTTACATAAAAAAATGAAAATTATTTTAGTCTTTATTTGAAAAATAATATAATTAAATCAGAGAGAAGAGTAGGCCTATTTTTACTTTCTCTTACCCTATATATGAAATATATAGAGAGTTTTTTTTTTTTATATCTATTCACAAATGAATTTATTTATTTTGGAAAAAAAATTCCAATATTCTAAATGAAATTCGAATAATTTTTTTTTTTTTTTTAATTTTATAATTGAATACACTCGAATATTTTTGCGCATTGTCATAAAAATGAGAAATTGCCTATGTAATTGTGGAGAGACATTGAATGGTTGATTTGCATATCAAACATAGATTCAGTTCAAATTTAATAAAATAAAAAAAATATCTAATCTTAATTGAATCGTTTATTTCAGAAACCACCTAAGCGACAAAATTTCAAATCATGTGTTTTTGGTGCTACTGTACAATTTAAAGGTAAATACATCTTTTAGAGCAGTGGTTTCCAAACTTTATGTTACCACGCCTCCCTTAAAAATATTTATTCTTATGACGCCCCCCCCTCCCATTTTATAAAGTAATACAAAAACAAAAATTTTTAATGCTAAAAAATATAAATTTATATAAAAATATTTTTATTTATTTATTCTTATTTATATTAAAACTAGCAATAATTTGGAAAATTGGTCCTGGTGGCCAATATTCGCTCCTCCCCTTAGGGCCGGTTGCTTCATCCTGGGTGAGTTTGTTAGCCCCGGGCTAAATGGCTTTTTTTTGTAATGCAGAAACCCTCTTCCGGGGGAACAAATCATGTTCTGTTTGTGAAGTTTGCAACTCCATTAAGGCGTCTTATAAGAATTATTAAAAATAAAAATTGATATTATCACCCATAATTTAAATAAATATTATTAATATACATTTAAATATAAGAATTTAATTTTTTTTTTGTTAAAATTTGAAAATTTTCAAAAGAATAAACAAGATTTATTAGTTTTCACATAACAATTAGTCAATTGTTCCAATCTTCACAACTATTTTGACAAATTGCCAGCTGTGTGGCTCAAATAAAGATAATTTCAAAAAGAAATATACCTTTTATTTTCACCTAACAAGAAGTAATATCAACTGAAAATATTTATATAAATATTTAATATCAATATTATATCAATTTGCATTCAATTTGAAGACAAATAGTTTTATTAACAAGACATGTGCAATGCCTTAGATGAAGTTAGGAGAATACTCAACAACTTGCAATATATCCTGGATATACGAGTATAATCCTGATTGACATAAAATGAATAATAACAAAAAAACGGTAGATTCCATATTGCATTTATATTATTTTTACATTTATATGAAGTTAGGAGGCTTGAGTTCATAATACATGTTCGTACGTGTCAACCCAGGGCTAAATCTTAGCCCCACCTTTGGGCCTGGGCTAACTTTAGCCCGGACCTTGACTCCAATTCCCCATATATCTATATGAAATTACTCAAAAGTGAGGTTAACTCAGGGCTAAATATGGCGACGAGATCTGATGCAAGCGGGCCCTAGCCTATAACATATTTTATAAAATATACAACATTTCATCATTTTATTGATAAAATAAGTAGAATATAAGGTAAAATAACAAATATATGTACTTCTAGAATACTTCTTTTAGCAATAAAATGATGAAATATCGTATATTTTACTATAAAAATAAAACTGAAGTGGGTTTCTGCACTACAAAAAAAGTCGGGGCTAACAAGCTCACCCAGGATGAAGCAACCGGCCCTTAGACTAGTCCGCGCCTCACAGTTTGGAAAACGCTGGTATAAAGGTATTTTATGGCTGGTGGAATTTGTATCAGGAATGAAAGTTAGAAGAAAACGCAACCAGAATTTTTTCTTTAAAAAATATATTTTAACAGCTTACTTTTCGGCCTTGGTCAAAGCCATCCTCGGATGACCACTAACAGCTCCGATGATGGCTTTGACCAAAGCCGAAACGTCAGCTGTTAAAATATATTTTTAAAGAAAAATTCTGGTTTCGTTTTTTCTAACTTCCATTCCCGAAGAAAAATATTTTTCTCAAATCTTATTTTCACGCCCTAGGGGGGTGCCTAACTTAAATATAAAATTTCAACCACCTAGCTCAATTCCTTCATGCTTTAAATTGAACCCAAACAGACAGACCATGTCTCAAAAACCATTTTTTGGATTCAGGGGACCTCAAAATGTATAGAGTAAGGTGGGGCAAAAGTCCGCAGTTTTTCTTTGGGAATTTTTTTTGACCTTCCTATGTAAGATACAATAAAAATAGGAACATCCCCTGAAAGCCTGGTTAATTGGCTATCTTACATAATTTTTTTGGTTTCCAATTCGGTAGCATAAGAGTAGGAGAGGTATTTAAACAAAAATTTTCATTTGCGGACTTTTGCCCCACCGAGGCGGTAAAAGTCCGCACTAGCGGGGCAAAAGTCCTTAGGTGCAAACAATTGCCCCTGCAGCGAACAACCTCTCGAACCAGGGTATAAAAAAGACTTAATAAGAAATACATTAGGTATAGGTATGTTTTATGTATTTATTTTATTTATTAGAAATGCACAATAGGCCTTATAACAATTAGTCCCCAGTAAGATTGAAGTCCATAATCTGCATAAACATTTCGGGACGTGCTCGTTTCCCTAGGCTCATTAATCCGAGAAACTGCTAGGCAGGGGTATTAGAAACCCAGAAAATACTAGGTAGGGGTATTAGAAACTCGAATACCATTGGGTGACATTTGTTCCATTGGAGATCCATTGGGCCTTTTGCCCCGTCGAGGCCGCGGACTTTTGCCCCATTTAGCTATTTTCATCGAAGTGTTACAAAAAATTTTTATTGTTAACTGTAGAGAAAAAAAAGGTTTTAAAATATTTATTTAGGGTTATCAGCTTGCAATCAAAGACATTAGACAGTTAGAAAAGTGCATGCTGGTACATGTTGCAACCATGAGAATTTCCATAAATATTAGATGGAAGGTGACAAAAACATAAATTTGCTCATTGTTAACAATCGGCTTCAAACACGTTATTGAATTTCGAATCATCATCTGTTCTTGTTGTTAGCAACCTAACAAAGTTGTTTAGAACAACGCCAAGTCCAACGGGGATTTTAAAATGACGATTCGGACTTTTGCCCCGTGCGGACTTTGCCCCACCTTACTCTATATCCATCAAAGTCTAGACATCGAATTTTTGACATGAATCCAATACTTCTCTCTATATATATGGATATTAACTTATACATATAGGTAAGAGAAAGTAAAAATTCAAATCCTAATTGAGATTAGTTCTAAATACAAAAAGATGCGGTAACTCACCCCAGTAAAATTCAAAGTGGACTAATCATATCATACTTTTCTACCTAATGAAAAAAATCCTTACAAAATTCTGCAAGGGATTCGATGGGTTCCTAAGTTACCCAATGTTATTATTATCTGTTTAAGAGAGTTTCGAAATTCTCAAAAATTAATTCCGCCCCAGTAATAAGAAATTTTAGAATGAGATTAAAATGTTTCTACCCCACTATGCTATTTGCTAAATATTGAATATAAATTTTAACTCAAACGGAATGCTCTTATTTTTAGTAAAAGTATTAAAAAACATTAATATCTTTGTGCATTTTAGGGGATGGGACATTAACCCCCATGTTTAATGCCTTCATACCTCCCCCCTTTAAGAAAATGCGAGCCTTCACTATGAAATTACTCTCAAAATAATTTGAATACATTTATAAATAATTATTTTAATTTTTATTTTATTTTCATATTCAAAAGAATCGTTTTTCTCGGCCAAATTATTTGTTTCTATCTTTTTTTTTTTTTCAACGATAAAATGCATAATAATTACCTTAAATAAGACACTCAAGAGGGTGTGCAGGTTGACGGTGAGGTCAGGGTGAATTACACTCATATTAATTATTCACTTTGATTCACTTTAAACTCAACTAAAAAAAGAGAGCTAGTAGCAGGCGCGCCTGCATGCAGGCCACACACTGGACTGAACGAGAATCTCGACTCTCTCTCTGTTTGTATAGGAATAAAACAGATGAAAATAACAATTCCCTTTTTATTAAAAGTAAAAAAATACTTTTTTCTCTAATCTAACTTTATTTATAACTGGAAAAGAATGTCAACAAGTGATTTGGAATATTCCAAGGCCTTTCTTAAATAATCAACCCTTCTTCCCCCCCCCTAATCAAATAATAATCAACGCTATTTTTTGAATGTTTTCTATTTATTTGGCTTCGATTTAGCTAAAAATAAATTTAAAAAACATTTTTTTCAATTTTTCAACCCCTTATCCAATCCTAATAAATAAAATAATTAACAATGCCATCCCCTTCGGCGAGCTTAGCGTCTAGTCAGAAAAAAATTAAAACCCTGAAAAACTTCCCTGGATCCGTCTTTGGGTTTTATACATAGTATAATTTTCTAGAATGTCTAACTTTAGGCCAGGGGTTTCTGCTTTAACGCCTCTCTTAAAAATATTTAATCGTATGACGCCC
>JAKCPI010001651.1:0-75126 GCA_023213315.1 Euborellia annulipes | reverse complement strand
TAGATTTGAATATACGTATATTCTGGAGAAATTTCATCGAAATAAATAATAATAAGCGCCTCACCGAGTTTTAGTGTTTTAAACCCTTTATTGGTTATTATACACTACTATATACCTCTTTACAAAGATTATAAAACAATACTTAAACTACCTAGCCATTAGAATAATAAAATCATTTATATAACATGCACTCAAAATATTCAAATCCACTCTAAAAAGTGAAAAATTAATATTTTATTATTATTATAAATATATTTATGGAATCTATCTAATTCAATAGCATTTTATATTATTTTAAATAAATTTATAATAAATAAATATTTGAGATATTTAAAAATGTTATTATAATAATAGTAACAGTTGGTATCACCTGCATCATATATTTATAAATAAATCAAAGGAATTTAATTTCCAATGCATTGTTGCGATAATTTAACAATAAAACAAAGATGTTCCATTTATAAACATAGGCACCGGAACTAGAGGGGGGGCAAATATGTCTTGTTTTATTTCATTTATTTTAAATATATATATATATATATATATATATATATATATATATATATATTTTTTCAAAATATTTGAATGAATTTCACCAATCAACTTGTGTTCGCATAAGTTAAAATTATATTTTTCTCTTTTGAAAATCATATTTAATTATTGCAATTTTTTATAAAAATTAATTCTTTAATTTTAAGAATATTATTATAATAAAATATCAAATATACATTGACGTGTGTAGATTAACAGAAAATATAATATTTAAAAGAGTTTCATCTTTCAACATTTCTTTGCATTAAATTTTTTCTTTTTTTTAAATAATTACTTTAATTGTTTATATTTCTATCATAAACAATTAAAAATTCTTTTATTACTTATATTGAAAAATATTTGCTAATTAGCATTTTAATTTTATAATTAATCAAAAATTAAATATTTATTTTGTTGAAAGAATATTTAAATAAAATAGCTAGGAACTATTTTCAAAAGAAGAATAACATCAAATGTTGTTTTATATTCTTTGAAATTAGACATTTTTTTGTTGTTGTTGTATTGTCGTGATGACGTTAGAGATTTGTGCTTTATTTTATTTTATTTTTTTCTTGTTGATTTGTAATTTAATAAACTCTCTTAACGGAAGTTGATCTTTTGTAAACCCTTTTTTTTTGTTCATTTTTCATATCATTCGAAATAAAATAAAAATACAACAACAAAACTAGGTGAGGAAGAAGAATAAGAAAAAGAGGGGGGGGTCGATAAAGAGGTGAATGGGAATCTTATCCTTGTCTGGGATCAAATAATAGAATAGCCCTAAGGGTAAATAAGTGGATGAGGAAGAAGAGGAAGAAGAAGGGGAAGAATGTTTTTTTTTTTTTTTTCAAAGTTAAAGTAAAAAAAAAGAGAGAAAGAGAGAGAGAAAAGTGGATTTTATACTTTTGTAAGATCTCACTTAAAGAACGAATGTTTGTCTGTATATATATGTGAATGTGTGTTTGTTTGTTTGTTGTTGATAAAAAAAAACACAGACCAATTTTTAAACGCCGTTTTAAACGGATAAAAAAACTTGTTTTTAAGAATTTTGATGTTTACAGATAACTGGACATACAGATTATCCCATACAGTTATCTCAATCCTTCCCTTTCTTATTATTGTTGGTGATGTTTCTTTGATATGCTGCCACCAGCTTTTTTTTTTGGAATGGGTGCATAAGGTCCGAAGACCTACCAAGACCTACTCCCATGCAGCCAGGAAGAATATATTAAAAAAAAGGAGAAGCATTGATTGATTGACATTTACTCTTGGAGCAATATTATAATCCTACAAAATTTTAAACATCCTCTTTTCCGTCCTTGAACAATTCACACCTTATTTATTACACCCCTCAAACTTCCTCCATTAACATCTTTAAACCCTTTACACATACATTTTTCTTCTTTTCTCCCATCCCTTTTGTGCATTTTCTCCTTTCCTCAAAAAAAAAAAAAAAAAAAAAAAAAACAATCCCTCCACCATGGACAGCCTCCGCTACTGCCTCTCGAGAAAGTGAGCCATGAGTCCTACCTTACCCTCTCGACCTCCTAACACGGCTGGGGATGCTTAATTGTCTTGACCGCAAAAGAATTGGCCAGGGTTTGCGTCCTGTGTACGAGAAGCAGCAGATCGAGACCATCTGTGCGAAGAGATCAGGAACGACCTTCTGAACGAACAGGTATTCAGGCAAGCATAAGCATAAAAGGGTAACTGAGAAGATGTCTGTTCAGATTAGACTTGAAAGTCTGAAGATTTTAGGTTTTGGATAAGATAGAGGCAGGGAGCTTGTTCCAATAACGGGAGGTCATGGGGACAAACGAAGATTGAAATTGACTAGTTCTGTTGCTTGGACGATGCCTCCCTGTTTTACCAGCAACGGTTAGTGGATGATTGGAGATAATTTATACCAGTTGAATATGTCCACTTTTCCACAACATTTCTGATTTTGAAATTTTTTCATGGAACTTCTTCAAGTACTAATGAATAATTGAATAAGCTGTGAATTACGGAACTAAAGCTGTAACACAACTCGGGTTCAAGTCCCGCTTGTCCAACAAGATCCAGATCACGACTAACAGAACAAAACAATTTCATTCTTCCTTTGTCCCCATGACCTCCCGTGATTGGAACAAGCTCCCTGCGTCTATCTTCCCCAAAACCTACAATCTTCAGACTTTCAAGTCTAACCTCAACAGGCATCTTCTCAGTTCCCGCAGTTGAGTTTCCCCTTTATGCTTCTCCTTTTGTTTTTATTTTCTTCCTGGCTGCATGTGACTATTGGTCATTATAGGTCTTCGGACCTTATGCACCCATTCCAAAAAAAAAAAAAAAAAAAAAAAAAACATTGGGAAGGTTTTTTTTTTTGGATAGGAAAGTGGAAGATATTATCATGCTCTCAAGAGTTATCGAAGACTTTCTTGGATGCAAAAAAACTTGGCTGTTATTGTTATGTTAGTGGAGTGTAAAATGAGATTCTTCTGAAGAAGAAGAACCTTTGTGCCTTCGAAATATTAGGAAATTAGGAAAAATAAAAAAAATTTATTTTTTGTTTTTTCCCTTCCTACACCCTTGCCGAAAAATCAGCGTTGTTTGAGGAGTTTGGGTCTGCTATTCTCACCCCCAGGAATAATTGGTGTCACAGACTTATGTTATAAGAGGATTTCACTTTAAACTATCCATGTTTTAAATTGTGATGTCTCCATATATCGGTAGATTTTAGGAAAGAGATTTGTAAATAATTGACTGTGAATTACAGATCTATAACTGTTATTTAACTCGAGTTCAAGTCCAGTTTGTCACAAAAAATTATCTAACATTAACACAGTTTTTTCCATGGGTAATGTAATAGTAAAGTGGAAGATATTCTCTCTCCAGTTTTAAACGGATAAGAAAAAAAGAACTTATTTTGAAGAATGTTGGCTGCACATAGAGATTAGCCGTTATCTCAAACATTATTATTATTGTGGCTGGCCGTTAGTGTTTAACGATGTTCCTTTGATACGCTGCCACCAGCTGGTTTTATCGTCCAGCTTAAGATATCTTCGAAAAAGACAAGAACTCTCAAAATAGCTAAAGAACTGTTACATTGTAAGCTTCAACTCTACAACACTATCGTGGAATAAGTGCCATCCTTTAACTACCTCGGTGTCCAAATAACATCAACGAAGAAGTCAGACTTCAAACATCCGCTATATCTGAATGCCTCAACGATACGGTATAGTCGTACAGGTTTCTGGGTAAAGAAACAAAAGTCCGCATCTAACAGTTATAAGAGCTTGGTGAGCTCGAAACAAGACACCATGAATTCTAGATTCGTGTTCTGTGCCCACATCTTGAGGGTACGTGGATGGCGACCACGAGTTAACCAAGCTGGGACTGACAGTCCTTCTATTCTTTACATATCTGTTCCTTCCTTCTATATTTTCAACAGCCTTCAGACCGTGCAACGGGCCGGCCTGTTCTATCTCTTCCGGTCGCAAAAAAACCCCTTCCGCCGACCCGCGCACTGCGGGAATAAGGTTAGGAAAGTAGTAGTAGTAGTAGTAGGTGAGGAAATTATCTAACAAGTAAGCATTGAATTGATTTTATAATCACTAGGCTCGCAATACAATTTTATTTTTTAATTTTTATTTGTTTATTTATTTATTATTTTTTTTATTTTTTATTTGTTATTTTGAGTACAAAAACCAAGAATTATTTAAAAAAAAAAAAAAAATAGAAGTGTCAGAGTTCACTTTAAGTCCATCCAGTTAACCTGTCTGTCCTATTTGAAATAGCTAATTATTGACGACACTAAAGTCTATTTAAAGAGAGGCTAGAATAGTCAATTTAGAATTGATAATCTCACTAAAAAAACCACAGTGTCCATTTACCTAATACCTTTTTACACTTTTTATTATCCCTTTTTTTAGATTTCATTTCATTTGAGATCATTTTGTTAATTTTTTTTTTTTTTTTTTTGAATTTATTTATTGAATCATCATGCCATTTCTATTGAAATTTATTTTATAGTAATAAATAATGCAGTGTATATAAAATATAAAAAAATAAATACCCAAAAAAAATTGATTGAGAAAATTTTTAAAATTTATAAAAACATTGAATAAATTCCATTATTTAAACTAGCCTCACTGCCCGATTTTGGCGGGCAATTCCCGACCGTTGGATACATATTTTATTGAGTATAAATTGTTCGCACTATATATATATAAAAATTATATTCACAAACAATTTAATCCATATTTTATCATATAAAAAAATAAATCTAGTGTGAAAAAAACAAACACTTAATTTACTAGAAGAAATTCAATAAAAATAAACTAGTAATTTCCTGTTGTAATATTTTTTTTAATTACCAAACTGTCATTACATTTTTTTTTTTTTTTTTTTTTTTGAAAAATCTTAAAAAGAAAAATAAATAAATCAAAAGAAAAATTTGATTGAAAAAAAAAACAAATTAAATAATCCAATAAAAATAAATAATTTTATTTAATTAAAATTGGAATTTTTGTCTTTTTTTGTTGTTGTTTAAATTGAATTTCCAATTACCTTTTTTTTTAATTATTGAATAAATTCTAATTTAAATCTTTTTTTTTTACCTTTATTTAATTAAATTAAATAATGAATAAATACAACAATACTTGATTATTGGCAATTGTTTACTCTTTTAATTTAAATGAATCTAATTAGTATTTATTTAAATCAATAAAATGTACCTGTAAAATCTAAGATTTTGAAATCTAATTTGATTTTTTGTTTTATTTTTCCAGTTCCAACTTATGACGTTGAAGCAGTGGCTGGTGATCGTGTTTATTTACCCTGTAACATTTCAACATCAGAAGAAAATGATGTGGTGTTATTGGTGTTGTGGTATCGAGAGGCTCTAGGAACGCCAATTTACAGGTAAATAGAATATATTTTTATATTTTCTTAGGATCTTGCTCCTAATCCACTTGTTGCATTTGACACTTCACGTTGATTAATAAGCATCTATTCAACGAGTAACATTTCTTTGATATGTGAACACTCTTTCTGTAAAGTATTAATGTTGCATATTTTGATGTGCAGGTTCTTCCACGAGCAAATGCAACAAGTAGATATCAGCCATAAGAGAGATAATATACATTTTTTTAAAGTGCTTGTAACAAGTTTAATTTTGTCACATCCTACAAAATATAGTGAATTGTTTATTCATTTAAACTTTTTTGAATTGAAATCTTTGAAGTTGTTATGTGGAACTCTAATCCGGATTGTATTGGAGGTCCTAAATGCTGATCCAGATATACTTCCAGTTCTTTGGGTTAGATAACAAGACTTATGATCAAAGAAATACCTAAAGATACTTGATCTATTCAAGTTATGAAGACGATTCAAGCAAAATTCATCTAAAATTCTTAAATGGATCAGTGATGTTTCTATGAATTTCCAGTATTTTGAGTTAGATAACAACATACGAGGACAGGTCAATAAGTCCGTGACTTTTTGAATGAAACACAGATTTTTGGATAAAAAATTATTCAACGTAGTCTCCTTTGATCTCTATACACTTTGTCCAACGTTTCTCCAATTTTTTTTATCCCTTCCAAAATTTGTCGAGGGCATCAAAATCATCGTTGAAGTCAAATCTCGCGGAGACATTTTTTCAAGTTTGGAAACAAGAAATAGTCACTCGGGGCTAAATCCGGAGAATAGGGCGGATGAAGGATCAATTCGTATCCCAATTCATGGATTTTTGCCACGGAAACTGCGAAATTCCCTTTTATCATTTTCTTCTCAAATCACGAGGTAGTCTGCTATTAATGGATGTCAAACAAAAACTAAAAGACCCAGCTGGTTTAAATTTCGACAGGAGTCAACTAAAATGTTGCCTGCTGACAGGTGCAGTTTTGCCATTTTTCGGAGGAATTCAAAGCCACGGACTTATTGACCTGCTCTCGTAACCAAAGAAATATTTATTTAAGTTATAAAGACGATTTCTTCTTATAGATTATTGAGTATAATTCATCTTAAATTCTCAGCTAAACATATGTTAGTCTGAATTTCCAGTATTTCGATTAGATAACAACAACATTTATGACCAAAGAAATACTCAAGGGTTGATGATGCTATTTGAGGTATAAATAAACTATTTTTTTTTTTTTTTTTTTTTTTTTTGGAATGGGTGCATAAGGTCCGAAGACCTATAATGACCAATAGTCACATGCAGCCTGGAAGAAAATAAAAACAAAAGGAGAAGCATAAAGGGAAACTCAACTGCGGGAACTGAGAAGATGCCTGTTGAGGTTAGACTTAAAAGTCTGAAGATTGTAGGTTTTGGGGAAGATAGACGCAGGGAGCTTGTTCCAATCACGGGAGGTCATGGGGACAAAGGAAGATTTCTACTTAAAGATGATCGAGCAAAATTCCTCTAAAACTTCTAAATGGATGAGTTATGTGCTACTGAGAATTTCCAGTATTTCGAGTTACTTAACAAAATTTATGACTACCAAGACAGCCTGGAATATTGCCAATCTTGCTCAATATTGCAGCAACATTGATGCAATATTGCAGCTCAAACAGCAACATTGCAGCAATATTACTCCAATGTTGCAAAAAGGCGAACATAGGAAAATTGCAACAATATTGCTCCAATGTTGCTGCAATATTCCTAGCTTGGAATATTGGAGCAATATTGCCAATATTTTGTAAGATTTGCAATATTGACAATTTATGCAAGATTCGCAATATTTCTGCAATATTCCAGGCTGTCTGGGTAAAGAAATACTCAATGGTTGGAGATCTATTTGAGGAATACTATATTCGAGTATAAACACTATCTACTTAAAGATTATCGAGTAGAATCCTTCTAAAACTATTAAATTGATTAGCAAAACTTATTCCGATTTTCTAATATTTCGACTTGTAGATTACAGAATAGAATTCCTCTAAAAATCTTAAAAATTGGTCCAATATTCCATCATCATGAAATTGCATGTCATTGTCTAATATTATTCATTGATCTACAACTATCTTAAATTCAATTTTGAAATCTATTTTTACCTGAAATAATTAAAGTTTTCTGTTCATATCCAAATTCCAATATTAGGTAGGTCTATTCTTTTACAAGAACGTTTTATTAAAAAAAAAAAAAAAAAAACTGATGATGAGAGTATAATAAAAGGTGAAATGAAAAACCACTCTAAATAAATTGAATTCATGTTTTTATTTTATTTTTTTGTTCTTTCTTTTGTCTGATCTCACTCGCTCATTCTTCTTTCTCTCTTTCTCTCTCTCTATTCTATTAAATTGAGTCATCACTTACTACTTCTAACAGTCACGAAATATTCTTCAATATACAACGTCTAATTTAAAGGTTATAAGAATTATAAATAAAGAAATTTCTTTGCCTCTTTGACACTTTTAATGAAAATATCTTCAAACTTAATAAAGAGAATAATTTAAACTTTTTATTAGATGAAGACTTAAAAAAAAAAAAAAAACAATAATTAAACTTGATTTTAGTTAAAACTTTATGGAATGGGATATTTTAGATTCTTCAAAAAACCTACAAGATATCAAGAAAAGTTACTTCAATACTTCTTAATTCAAATGTTTATCCATCCGTGGAAGGAGTACGTTTCATCCATCACTCGACTGACGCCATCTAAGGAAGTATGGGGAAAGATAAAGAAAATGAAGGAATCACATAGTTATACGATAAAACCCCTAATAACTCAGCCATTTGATATTGCAAACAAATTTGCTAAGTTCTTCTCAAAAATATCTTCCTCTTCAAATTATAGAATCCCTTTCCTCACGCTTAAAAATCTTGCAGAACGAAGTGTTTTAGATTTTAGTTCGCAGAATCAAGAAGATTATAATATGCCTTTTTCTTATTGTGAATTCGAAAATGCTCTAAAAACTACGAGAAATACTTCTCTAGGTCCGGATGATATTCACAATCAAATGTTGAAAAATATGAACCTCCGATCAAAAATTGAATTGTTAAAGATCATGAATGAATTCTGGACAAAGGACTTGTTTCCAGAATCTTGGAGAAGGGCGATATTGATTCCGATTCTCAAGCTAAATAAGGATTTTCATTGTGTAGAAAATTATCGTCCAATTTCAATGTCAAGTTGTATCGGGAAGCTCATGGAGAAAATGGTTAATAGGTGGCTGAAATATATATTAGAGTCCAGAGGTTTGATTTCAGATTTTCAATTTGGCTTCAGAGCTAACAGAAGTTGTCTGGACCATTTGGTGCGTCTCGAGAACACGGCTTTGTAAACAAGCAGCACATCATGCCGTATTTTTCGACCTCGAGAAGGCATTTGATACAACTTGGCGGTTCTCGATCTTGAGGAAAATTAATTATTGGGGTTTAAAAGGTCGTCTGGCTATGTTTGTAAGAAATTTTCTTCTTGAATGTCTTCGCTGATGCATCAAAGACAACTCATAACTTGATTCTTTAATGACTGCATGATAAGTGGCTAAACTGTGGATTGAGGAACTGAAGTCTCAACACAATTCGGGTTTGAATCCATCTTACCGCAGCATTGACGAAGTCTCACGTCAGTGGAAAATACCCCCCAGACACAAAGGACCCAATTTGAGGTGTCCTAAGTGCCTTGAAAATCGGGGATGACTCCGAATGGAAACCCAAGAAAAGGTGTGGGCCGGCTGGCTGAGAAGAAGCAATACCTCATAATATCCAAAGAATCCAATCCAAGACTGCATGATAAGGCCATAGCATTATTGCTCATCTGCATTTTATACAATAATATCGCCCTTATAAAGGCCCTTGTTCCTTATGACAAAGATTTAAATATCCATCCATGAAATTCAAGTATTGTTTTTTTAGTTCAGTTTTTCGATTTGCAATAGACGATTAACTGCTATATCTCAAGAGTCATCAAGTTTATTATTAGAATCTTTGAACGGTAATCAAACTCCATATCTTCTCAGAGAGTTTCTATAATGAGTATTGTTAAAATGATTCTCATATTCGACTTCTTTATTGTTCAATTTTTCTTGGTAGACCCGTTTTAGAATGTGGAGTTTTTCAAGGAGTAAAGGTATACCTTTTTCCAAAATACCAGTATCGTAAAATGAAACATTTTATAAATTTCCACATATAATTAGATGAATAGACTGAACAATAAGGTATGATATCACATATTTCTGATGAGATTATCTTCCACTTTCCTATCAAAGAATCTTTGGATGCATTTTTGAGGCAAACGGAACTTTAACCTGAGATGTTCTAGATTCGCAATCAATACCCGTACATGTTCACAAATTAACGACTCCCAATGATGCATTTTTTTATATAATAAATAGTATGAATTATTGACATAGTGGGTTTGATTAGGCAGATTTGACCATTTTCTAAGAGAGAATACACCTTGAACAATAAGGTATAGTACCACTTATTTCTGTAAGATGAGATTATCTCCCACTTTTCTATCAAAAATACTTTGGGTAATTTTTTGAGGTAAACTGAACTTGAACCTGGGTTCTAGATTTTCAATCCAAAATTTGAATAGTGCATTACCCATAATCTTCTAAGATCTTTTAAGTTTGAAAATT
This sequence comes from Euborellia annulipes, assembly GCA_023213315.1. Lineage (NCBI taxonomy): Eukaryota > Metazoa > Arthropoda > Insecta > Dermaptera > Anisolabididae > Euborellia > Euborellia annulipes. Next base: position 65,025 of record JAKCPI010001651.1, on the reverse strand, counting down.
GATTACCGACATTTAAATCATGGAATTAAACTTGATAACATACTGAAGACTATAATAAATTCTATCCGCATGATAACTATCTGACACTTAAGATTAAGAAAGGTTAGTTTTTGAATAAAAAAAAAGTGACCAAAGCTCTTTCAAAAAAAAAAAAAAAATTTTTACTTTTTCCATTTCTTCTCTTCTTTTAGATCAATCTATGAATTTCGTTAACCCCGGTTGGTTGCCTTTTTCTTTTTCTTCTACCAAAAAGTCTCTGATTCGCATCGGAATCGCGCGTCATTGAAAGGTTGTTCGAGTGGAAATGAGGTCACATCGGTTCCTTTCTAAACCCTTAGAAAAAAAAAAGAAGATGATGATGCGAAAGAGGCAAGAGTAGTAGCATCATCTAAGAAACAACCATTTTTTTTTTTATAATATCTCTATTCATTACCCTACCCTCTTTGGATTTATCAATTATCAACAATTTTTTTTTTTTTTTATTTAAGTGATGCTATAAAACTTTTATAACCCTAGTATTATGTCGCTATTTAAGTGTTAAATGATATTGAAATTCAACCATTATACTTATTCGTGACTATTAGACATTCCTTTTCTTTTTTTTTACAAAAAAAAAAAAAATGATCATAAAATATTCCTCTTAAAGTTTATTAATCATTAAATAACGCGCAATATTATACTATTAAACTTTAACACATTTCTGATTTAGAATTTTGAAATTCTTAAAGTACAATAATTGGATAATCTGTGAATTACCGATCTAAAGCTGTAACACAACTTGGGTTCAAGTCCGGCTTGTCACAAAAAATTATCCAACATTGGAAAAGTGTTTTCGTTGGGTAGATATTCTCGCTCTCCGCATTAATTGGTATTACAAAGGACTTATGTTTTAAGTGTATTTCACCTTAAACTATTCATGTTTTCATTGGGACGTCTCCAAGTTAATTGAAGATAAACCGGTAGATATTAGTAAAGAGGTTTGTGGATAATTGGATAAGATGGGAATTACAGATCTATAACTGTAACACAACTCGAGTTCAAGTCCAGCTTTTGTCAAAAACAATTATCCAACATTGACAAAGTTTTTTCCTTCGGTAGGGTAGCGGAAGATATTCTCTCTCCCATAAATAATTGTTATCACAAAGTACCTTGATATTATTTAATAAAGTGGTTTTCTTTAGCCTATCTATCTTTAATTATGACGACTCCAAGTGTTATTAACGAGATTAAAGATAAACAGGTTTTAATTTCTACAGTTATACCCCACCTTGACAACATTTTCTAAGGCTAAGGTCTCACGAAAGCTAGGAGACTAGTGACAAAGTGATTCGCTTGGTAAGGTCATCCAAGAAAACGAACAGTCTAGATCTTTCGAGACTGGTCACACTAACACTGGCCGATCTCGAATGATCTAACTGTTCGTTTTCTTTATGACTTAACAAGCGACTCGCTTTGTCACTAGTCACCTCCAGTGGTGGCCTTAGCCTAAGTCTTTTCCTGGAATCGGAAACTGAGAGATAATCTCAACCCTAGGAATATATGGTATGACTAAATAACTAACTTAAATACCCAATTGTGTTTCCCTTCTGGTAACGGTCACTTTAATCTACCCTACCAAGAACAAATACATTTTTGTGTTTTTGAATTCTGTAAGACTATGTCTAATAAAGACCAAGTAAAAAGAATCAATTAGAATAAAAATTTCTATTTTCTTACCCTAAAACCCTTCTGTCCGATAAAGTAAGATGAGACTTAAAGATATTTGCCTCAATATTGGCTATATTAATTGAAATTTTTATCTAAATTAATCTTACTGTCTTTTTTTAGAATTCAATTAATCCATTCCCCAATTAATATTCAATCGATTAAATGTAAATTTCTCAACATTTTTTTTATGTTTTTTAAGAAATTCACTTAATCCTTAAACTTCCTTCCCAAATAATAACTCATTTCTTGTTTCGTTCAACATTCATTAAAGATGGTATAAATAATGACAATTTTCCAATCATCTAGGTGTCGGTTTTAATTTGATTAAAAAAAAAATTCAATTACCTTATAAATAAAAAACAATAACCCTTTCTTGGGGTAGAAAAAAAAAACGAAGACCGGAGATTTGTTTAACGGAAATTAAATGAAAATAGGAAGGAGAAAAAGCTGTTTGGGAAATAAATCCATTCAAAGGGCAACAATAAATTGGTTAGGGAGATTATAGGCATCCGGTTCTTAAAGAAAAAGGGTTTTAGATTTGTTATTCTTATTGGAAAGGGTGTTAGACTAATTCTATTACTTCTAATACTATTACACCTAAAACTCTAAGAGCCTAAAGATGACCCATGATTTTTTTGGTTAATTTTATTACTTCTAATTCTATAAGAGCTCTAAGAGCCTAAAGAATGTTCTAGATTTGGCCCATGATTTTAAATTTGATCAGGATTCGGCATAAAAATCAATACAGTAATAATGAACTAGTGAATTTCGGTCAAAAGAACTGTTACTGTAAATATTGTAAGTTTGGAGTCAACTTTATCAGTCTTTCATAAAAGAGACAAGAGAAAACGATTTCCCATTTCACACACGATACTAATAACTAAATTCTGGAAAAGAAACAATCCAGAAAATGTTGGGATTCAGCTAAAAAGTCAGATATACTACCGAAAAATGATTGGATTTATGTAAAGATATGGAGCTTGTAAAATAGATATGGAAGATGATATTCTTTTGACTTGTCATCAAAGTTGGTCACTCGGTAACAACATATTGGATACAATGTTTCTGTTTCCTTGGTTCTTTTGAATGTTTTTGAAGACGGAAAAGAGAGAAAATAATAAGGGAAGAAATTAATTTTAGTGATTGAACAAAGCAATAAGGAAAATAATATCTTGTAGGACTTTCGAGCAAAGGAAAAATTCTTTTGGTATTGCTATAGATGTTGTAATGATATCACCCCCAGTATAATTCGTAAAAGCTTATTTTGCAAATCGTCGAACTTCACCTTCCAATATCATACATAGTAAGTAAATTCACTCAAGGTTAAAATTAATTTACTAGTGTATTTCCCGTACCAATTTGAAATTGAGCTAGGTATCGTCTTTAGGAAAATTTGGGTACTAGTACTTTACTGATGTACTTTTTTAGTTTTTTCCACTTTTCTTTAAATTCACTTTAACGATTTCTTTCAAATTTTAAATATATATTATGTCTTACATACAAAACAAATTGCGCTAGGTCTCGTCTTTGGGAAACTTTGAGTACTAGTACTTTACTCATGTACTTTTTTAGTTTTTTCCATTTTTCTTAAAATTCACTTTAACGATTTCTTTCAAATTTTAAATTTATACTATTTCTTGCATACAAAACAAATTGCGCTAGGTCTCGTCTTTAGGAAAATTTAGATACTAGTACTTTACTCATGTACTTTTTTAGTTTTTTCCATTTTTCTTAAAATTCACTTTAATGATTTCTTTCAAATTTTAAATATATACTATTTCTTGCATGCAAATACAGCTAGGTCTAGTCTTTTCAAAACTTTGAGTACTAGTACTTTTCTGATGTACTTTTTTAGTTTTTCGAATTTATCAAAAAAAAAAAACAAAAAAAACACCAAGATCGATACTTAACAATAAAACGAAATATTACGCAAAGTATTTTTTTTTATTTCTTTTGCCAAAAGACATGCAAGAAATTATATTTTCATGTTAAATAAATCTTTTATAGATATTATATATCAATTTTACTATTAGATAATACCTAGAAAAAGATAAGAATTTATATTCTCATAAATTTCCTAAAAAATATTAAATTTTTTGTGTATTATTGTTTTTTTTTTTTTTTTTTTTTTTTCTTTATTTATTTAAAAGAGAGTGTTTTTCTAAAGTATAGTTCACGTATCCCCGGGGATTCGGGGTGGGAGGGTTGGGAAGGTACACGCGGCAATCGATTTTCAGTCCTTGGGCCTCTGACGCAAATATTAAGAAAAATACAAGAAACAAAATCAGATGTGGCCAACATTTATAATTGATAAAAAAATGTTGAAAACACAAGAGATGCAAAATCATTTCATTTGTAGAAAGAAAAAAAAATCTCTTAGAGTTAAATACATATAAAACTCGCTCTAAAATAAACACTAAAAATTAAACCATTAATATAAATAAGGAAGAAAGTTATTTATATTCTTTTTTTTATGCTTATATACATATATAATATTACTCTTTTTTTTTTTTGCTATTCAGCAAAGCGAAATGGGTCTCCAAGACCATTTAGATATATATATATATATTCCATTTATTTGTTGTTTGAATGTTTGTTTAATCCGTCGCTTTTGGTTTGGTTTATACTATTACTCGTACGTAGTAGTATATAGTGTGGTATTTTTTTTTTATCGTTTGGTCAAATTAAACAAAACTTTGTAAATACGTAAAGTAGCCATGTTGATAATGGTGATGGTTGATGCCCTACAGCACTTTTGCTAAATTTACATGGGTAAAGGAACAAATAAATTTAATGTTTGATATATGATAATATAAATAAATAATTATCAATTCAATCTGATTAACTTTCTTTAAGCTAATTTTAAGTTTATTCAATATCTTTTTTTTTTCAATTTTCGATGTTTGAAGTAAAATAAGCTAGTTTCATCTATCAAAGTGGTTTAAAAGACTGGTTTACTGATTTGATTTAACAAAAGTTTATAAATAAGAAACTATCCCTACGTTTGAAATAACTTAATGCTAGTTTCATCACTCAAAGTCAAGACTAGCTAGACTTGGTTTAAACGACATTGCTCTAATTTCATATTTCAAATTTTGTTAACATAAGTTTAAATATCTCTGTGTTTTCTAAAACTGACTTAAGGGTGAACTTAGTACTTGACATATATGTGAAATTAGAAATACAAAAAGAATCATGAATTTACAAATTATTTTTTGTTTTGTTAAATTTAATAAATTTAAAAATTTAAATTTAATAATGTTTTCATATTCCCTCACTATTTTTTTTTGTATAAACTTGATCTTTTTGGTTTGTTTGAATGTATTTATCAACTTTCATGCTCATTTGAACTTATTTAAATAGTTTTTTACTTTGTTTCATATGTCATTATTCGTTTGCAGTAATAAAAGAAAATATTCATTTTAAAGGGAAAAAAAAAGTTTGATTGATTTTTTTTCTAGAGTATTATTAAATAATTAATTTAAACAATTTTTTATAAATTTTTTAATGTCAAAACAAAATATGAAGTTAGGAACAAACACCATGTTCTAAACTTTGACTTAGATACTATTTTTTTGTTAAAATCAAGAACTTCTTGTTTACTATTCAGTTGATTAAATACGATAGTGATGAAACTCAACACTTTACAGTAAATGATTAATTTCCTTCTATTTTATTTAAAGTCAGTCTGTTAAATAATTATTCCAATAATTTCCATTTAAAATCTATTTTATTAAATCAAAAGAGATGACACATTTGTTATTGTTGTTGTAAGCTTGCTTGCCATCCTTACTACCCATGTGTTGGTGATGGCAATCGCTTTTATGTATCCTCGACACGAAACAATTACGAGAAATGATAGATCTCTCTCTCTCTCTCTCTCTCTCCCTCTTTATGGACAGAGTGATAGATATAGATAGAATGAAGGTAATTTAAGAGCAACCATTATCTAATGTACTTGAAACAAACGAGGAAGGACGGTGGAGGGGGTAAGGGAGGGTCTATTCACACGGTCCCCTTCACTCTATCTGTCTATCAATGTCTGTTTTAATATGATGATTCAGTCAAGTGATGAAACGTAAAAAAAAAAAAAAAAATGTATCAATTAAAAAAATAATCAAGAGGATCTTGTAATTTTTTTTTTGAAAAATGTCAGCGAAATAATATAGACTTTAATAATGAACAATTTTATATGAATTTTCAATTTGAAATTGATTGTTGACATATGTGTTTTATTTACTCTATTTGAAACCGATTTTTACAAAAAAATATTGCTGATGAATTTTTCAGCTCAATTGAACATGTTTAAATAATAATTTGTTTCGTTTCTTAATTCATTTTTTGTTTGCATTAGTTAATAGAAAGCACTGATTTTTGTACTAGATAACTTCTTTAATTCAAATTTTAATGACCCAGCTCAATATTTTTACATGCTAATGAGCTCAAATGAACTTTATTAAATCATGTTTCACTGTGTTTCTTAATTCGTTTTTTGTTTGCAGTGGTAGGAATAAAAATTTGAGAGATTTTTGGACAAGTTGACTTCTTTATTTATAAATTTAATATTTCGGTTTTCTTGTTTAATTCATATTGAACTAGAGGTTTAATGTATGTGTAATCAAAAATTACTTATTTCAAGTCGTTTTGAATTTTTCAGTTTCACTTTAATACATTATTTCAGAGGTTATTTACTTCGTTTCATAATTCATTATTTCTTTGCAGTATAAACAAAAAGGTATTTTCGAACTAATTTAAAATATTTTTGGTCAAGATGACTTCTTTATTTATAATTTTATAATATTAAAGTTTAATAGGTTAAAAATACCTTATTTAAAATTAGAAGTACAAATTAAGTAAATGTATAAATTTATTTTACTAAATGTTGATATTTTAACACGTTTTAAATTAATTATTTTAAGTCGTTTTGAATTTTCAGTTTCACTTTAATACAATATTTCAGAGGTTATTTACTTCGTTTCATAAATCATTATTTCTTTGCAGTATAAACAAAAAGGTATTTTCAAACTAATTTAAGAGATTTTTGGTCAAGTTGACTCTTTATTTATAATTTTATAATATTAAAGTTTAATAGGTTTAATGTTAAAAATACCTTATTTAAAAATTAGAAGTACAAATTAAGTAAATGTATGAATTTATTTTACTAAATGTTGATATTTTAACTCGTTTTTGAATTTTCAATTTCAATTGAATATATTTCAGTAGTTATTTACTTCGTTTCATAATTCATAATTCCTTTGCAGTATAAACAAAAAGGTGTTTTCGAACTAATTTTTTTCCTCTTTATTGACGACTTGTTTTATACTATTTTTAATGATCTACTTATCTCCATAGGAACTTGTTAAATTCTAAAATCGTAAGAGTTTATTATCTTGAACCAGTTTTACAATATTTATCTTAAAAATACTATTATCTTTTTTTTTTTAAAGAAAATGAATTGGTTTTCAAATCTCGACTATTTATCTTTATTTAAATAAATGAGCTTTTGATTATCAATTTCCTCTTTTAATAGATGGCAGATAGTAACGATAATAATAATTAATTATCTGAGATTTAAAACTTCCTTTTCTATTGGTGCAATAGTGTTACATGATAGACCACCAAAACTTCAATTTACCATACATATATAGGATCAACAAAAAGAAAAGTTGAAAAACTTTTGATTTATGGAAAATTGATCATTCATTTTGAAATATTAATAAACCTGTCTCTTTTTTGGAGGGGAAGGATATTAAATTGAATTAAGATCTTGATATCCCTACTTGTCAATTAAAGACCGGAAATTAAGTTTACTTTCTAGTACTAGCAAATTGTAAAATTGAAAGGGAAAATGGATGATAAAATTTGATTTAAAATTTCACGATGTGTTGTAAAACACATTTTTGGTATTAATCGTGTTTTTTTTTGTAATTAACAGTCTTTTAAACTCCGATGTTAAGGGTTACAATAAAAGTACAATTATATTATAAAGGTGCTTTTTTTGAAGTTAGTACCATTTGTTGTTTTGTTAATTACAAAAAAATAAACGACGATTAACATCAAAAATATATTTGATTTGATTTAGCACTTTGAGACAATTTTTTTTGACCTATCCATCGAGGACTTGTGCCTCTATGCAGGTAGTTAATAAATTTATTTATTTTATTTTTAAATTTAAATCAGTTGACCGCTCTAGTTGAAATATTAAAAATAGGTAAAATTAATTAAAAACACTAGGTAATATGTTTTATTATACAATATTTATTGGTATAAATAGCTAAGGTATTTCGATAGTTTAGTGTGTGACCTAAGAGAAACTTATTAAGTATTTATTTTTACCAATAAATATATTGAAACTAATAATATAAATAAATTAAATAAAATAAACAAAATAATTAAAATAAATTAAATTAAATAAATAAAATAAAAAAATAAAATAATTAAAATAAATAAAAAAAATAAAATAAATTAATAAATTAAATAAATTAAAATAAATTAAATAAATAAAATAAAAAAAATAAAATAAATTAAATAAATTAAAAAAAATAAATTAAATAAATTAAAAAAATAAAATAAATAAAATTAAATAAATTAAATAAATTAAAATAAATTAAATAAATTAAAATAAATTAAAAAAATAAAATAAATTAATTAAATTAAAATAAAATAAATAATAAATATCATAATGTTCAATTAAAATTTATTAACGCAGTTGCTTAAAAAAAGTCCTCATCCGGGATTCGAACCCAGATCGCTCAATTGTATGCAAATATGTTACAATTACACCACCAAAAAATAAATTGGGCCTATATGATTTTTTATTAGTTTTGATTGTTTATTTGGCTTTCTATAATTCTCCAAAGAAGAAATGTGAGGCCCTCTTACAATTTAATAAACAATAAAAAAAAAAAACGCGAGTTCTATCCCAGACTAAAGCAAGTTTTTTTTTTTCTTTTCTTCAAAAATTTATTCCTTTACATTAAATTTATTTTCTACTCGCATGAAAGAGAAGAACGACATTGTTAAACAAGATTTTATTAAACCGTTCGAGAATGTATTCCTCCTCTTTTTTTTGCCCCCACCTCCCAATCCTTGTAAAATTTAGACAATTGCACACTGATTTAGAAACACCCCGCTAGTCTTTTTTTTTTATAGTTGCTCAAAAAAAAAAAAAAAAAACCTCTAATGTAATTTGAAAGAGAATTACCAAATGGAGTTAAGTCTTAAGGAACAAAATGTAAATTCAAGGGGTTACCAACACATGACAGTGTGTTTCCGTCGACAAGTAAATTAAATTAAAAAAAAAAAAAAAAAAAAAAAAAAAATTTAAATAAAAAACATTTTAATTCAATTGATTTTCTTTCGAATTCTTTTACCAAGAAAAGGCAACTTATATAAATTTAGAGGTTGTCTTCTTTTCTTATGGAAATTTTTTTTTTGTTTTTTTACTTAAATATTAATGAAGTTTTTCAACGCCTTGGATTAACTCTATTTTGAAAATATTCCCGAGTCGAAATCGAACGCCTGGTTTGAACCTTTTAGTCCTGAATTCCCTTGTTATTTGATGGGATGTTATTTATTTACAATTTTGTGAAAGCCTACTGATTCTACCAGGAGAATTAGAAGATTCAAACCAGTACTTGAACGCCTGGTTTGAACCTTTTAGTCCTCAATTCCTTTGTTATTTGATAGGATTAAAATTTGGTTAAAGCCTACTAAACCTACCAGGAGAATTAGAAGGTTCAAACCAGTATTTGAGTCAAAATTGAAAGCCTGGCTTGAGCCTACTGAGCCTGCCAGGAGAATTAGAAGGTTCAAACCAGTACTTGAACGCCTGGCTTGAACCTTGCAGTCTTCAATTGAGGACTAAAAGGTTCAAGCCAGGCGTTCGATTTTGACTCGGGAAGTACTGGTTTGAACCTTCTAATCCTCTCGGGTAAAAATTAAAAACAGTGCGATCTCAGCGCCAAAGCTTTAATAGATGACCACCTTTCATTTTCTTTCATTCCTTGGATATTTGGATTTATTATCGATAAAAAAGAAGTAAGTTTTAAGTTTTATTTTCATTTTTTTCATTAATTTTCTTTATTATTATTAATTATTTTTATTTATTTAAGGGTCAACGTTATAAAAACAAGCCAAAACAAAATGATAAGGTTAGCTGTTATTTTTATTTTTATTTTTTTTTATATATATGTAATCTTATATTCTATTTAATTTTTTCAATTATATTCATTATAAATTTTAGTTGTAAAAACACATTGGCCTGAAGAAGCCACTTTAATTTTAATAAATGAATACAAGGAACATTGGCCATTCATGTCATTTTGAAAGGTAAGAAGACAAATTAAAAAAGATTATAAATTTATAAAATTAATTTATATATTTTTCACATTTCCAGAGAACTAAATGAAGTTCTTACTGAAAAGAAAAATATTTTTCCACACGTGATAGCTAATGGTATAGGCCTACATATACAGTCAAGATAAAAATTAATGTGATTTATTTTAGAGATGGAAACTCATTTTTACATCCATATTTTCTTTAAAACAATTTCAGTAATGAATCTCCAGAAATATTGAAATCGACACGAAGAGCATTTGGAATTTTTAAAATTTTTTAAATATATGTTATCTTATTCTCAAATTAAAGAAAATTGATATTTAAACAAAAAATATTTTATTTAAAGATTAATTTGATTTTCCTTTTATTTAAGAATTTAATTGTAGCGAAATGAAGAGCAAAACGTGAAGATCCATCAAAATCTCGACATCGAATTTTTGACATGAATCCAATACTTTCTCTCTATATATATTAACATATATAGATGTAAGAGAAAGTAAAAAATTTCGAATGTGGAGTGCCAAGTTGTATAAATTAGCAAAGAGGTATGCTTGTTTTTTGGCATTGAGAAAAATAACTTTTAGAGTGTTTTCTTCAAATATTTCGATGGCATTTAATAGGACTTCTTCATCAGCGGTGAAGTGCTATTAAATGTCTTCGAAATATTTGAAGAAAACACTCTAAAAGTTATTTTTCTCATTGCCAAAAAACAAGCATACCTCTTTGCTAATCTAACAAAATTATCAGAACTTTTTTGTCACTCTGTATATATGTATATAAACAAATTTTAAATGAGAATTTATAGGCCTAAACTAGGATTCCAGCATTCAGTACTGCTGGTCGTAATAGTAGATCTGGTAGACTTAAACTAGTATTTCGAATACCTGGTCTGAGTCTAAACATGTCAAAAAGGGACATAAGTAGACTTGTTAGAACCAAACCAGACTATCAAATTCCCATAGAAACCATGCTTTCAAATCCTAGTTTGATTCTGTTAAGTCTACTTAGACAACAATTAGATTCTGAGGTTTTGTAGACTCAAACCAGGCGTTCGATTTCGACTCGGGTATCCAAAAATATTAATAATGTGAATCTACTGGCTCATAGTCTTTAATAAAATTATCTAATGACATAGAGGTCAATTTGGAAACTCTCTCAGTGAGTAGTCTTTATTCTTAGTATTAATTAATTAATTTATTATTTTATTATTTTTTAGCATCAGAGGTCAATTGACTCAGAAGATAAAATTCTTGAAACATATTTCTTAAATTAAGTAAATGTTTAACTATAGAATTTTAAATACTGACCAAATAACCATTATTTTGCGATATTGTTTTCACTAATTTATGAAACTTAATCTTCAAGTTTATTTAAATCTTATTGTTAATATTCATGCTCATTTAAATCGGATTTTGTAGATTGTTTCATAATTCAATTTGTTGAGTAAATTAAAACATGATTTCTACATTTTGTTGTCACACTTTATCACTAAGTTTAAGACAATGATCATTGTTGTCAAGCTAGGTATTAATTTTCATAGCATCATCCCGAGTCGAAATCGAACGCCTGGTTTGAGTCTACAAAACCTCAGAATCTAATTGTTGTCTAAGTAGACTTAACAGAATCAAACTAGGATTTGAAAGCATGGTTTCTATGGGAATTTGAAAGTCTGGTTTGGTTCTAACAAGTCTACTTATGTCCCTTTTTGACATGTTTAGACTCAGACCAGGTATTCGAAATACTAGTTTAAGTCTACCAGATCTACTATTACGACCAGCAGTACTGAATGCTGGAATCCTAGTTTAGGCCTATAAATTCTCATTTAAAATTTGTTTATATACATATATACAGAGTGACAAAAAAGTTCTGATAATTTTGTTAGATTAGCAAAGAGGTATGCTTGTTTTTTGGCAATGAGAAAAATAACTTTTAGAGTGTTTTCTTCAAATATTTCGAAGACATTTAATAGCACTTCACCGCTGATGAAGAAGTCCTATTAAATGCCATCGAAATATTTGAAGAAAACACTCTAAAAGTTATTTTTCTCAATGCCAAAAAACAAGCATACCTCTTTGCTAATTTATACAACTTGGCACTCCACATTCGAAATTTTTTACTTTCTCTTACATCTATATATGTTAATATATATAGAGAGAAAGTATTGGATTCATGTCAAAAATTCGATGTCGAGATTTTGATGGATCTTCACGTTTTGCTCTTCATTTCGCTACAATTAAATTCTTAAATAAAAGGAAAATCAAATTAATCTTTAAATAAAATATATTTTTTGTTTAAATATCAATTTTCTTTAATTTGAGAATAAGATAACATATATTTAAAAAATTTTAAAAATTCCAAATGCTCTTCGTGTCGATTTCAATATTTCTGGAGATTCATTACTGAAATTGTTTTAAAGAAAATATGGATGTAAAAATGAGTTTCCATCTCTAAAATAAATCACATTAATTTTTATCTTGACTGTATATGTAGGCCTATACCATTAGCTATCACGTGTGGAAAAATATTTTTCTTTTCAGTAAGAACTTCATTTAGTTCTCTGGAAATGTGAAAAATATATAAATTAATTTTATAAATTTATAATCTTTTTTAATTTGTCTTCTTACCTTTCAAAATGACATGAATGGCCAATGTTCCTTGTATTCATTTATTAAAATTAAAGTGGCTTCTTCAGGCCAATGTGTTTTTACAACTAAAATTTATAATGAATATAATTGAAAAAATTAAATAGAATATAAGATAACATATATATAAAAATAAAAATAAAAATAACAGCTAACCTTATCATTTTGTTTTGGCTTGTTTTTATAACGTTGACCCTTAAATAAATAAAAATAATTAATAATAATAAAGAAAATTAATGAAAAAAATGAAAATAAAACTTAAAACTTACTTCTTTTTTATCGATAATAAATCCAAATATCCAAGGAATGAAAGAAAATGAAAGGTGGTCATCTATTAAAGCTTTGGCGCTGAGATCGCACTGTTTTTAATTTTTACCCGAGAGGATTAGAAGATTCAAACCAGTACTTCCCGAGTCAAAATCGAACGCCTGGCTTGAACCTTTTAGTCCTCAATTGAAGACTGCAAGGTTCAAGCCAGGCGTTCAAGTACTGGTTTGAACCTTCTAATTCTCCTGGTAGGTTTAGTAGGCTTTAACCAAATTTTAATCCTATCAAATAACAAAGGAATTGAGGACTAAAAGGTTCAAACCAGGCGTTCAAGTACTGGTTTGAATCTTCTAATTCTCCTGGTAGAATCAGTAGGCTTTCACAAAATTGTAAATAAATAACATCCTATCAAATAACAAGGGAATTCAGGACTAAAAGGTTCAAACCAGGCGTTCGATTTCGACTCGGGATTTAAATAGTTTTGTAGTTTGTTTCATAATTCACTTTTTGTTTGCAATAAATTAAAAAAATGATTTTTTACGGTTATTGTTTTCACATTTATCCAATAATTTTATAGAAACTTGATATTTTGTGTTTGTTTTAATCTGTTTATAAATTTTAATTCACATTTGAAATTATTTAAGTAAGTTTTTATTTTGTTTCATAAATCATTTTTTGTCTGCAGTATTAAAAATAAATTCAATATAAAACGAAAATTTAAAAATGCGTGTTTGTTTTTCTCAAAGGTTGGCAGTATTTATTTATTTTTTCTATATAAAGAATCTCAGTTATTATTTTATTTAAATGAATATTATCCTTTTTTAAGTTAATTAACTTTTTTCTTTAAATTACCCCCCCCCTCCCCCCAAAAAAAAGAGAGAGAAAAGAAAAAGAATTGAGAATAAATTAGTAGAGAGTTAAGTGGGTTAGTTGAAGCCAAGTCATAAATATTCCCTAATTGTGAACACTTTCAGTTTGTAGGGTTTGTGTTGTCGTTGCTCTTGTGTTGTTATATATTCTCTCTTTCTCTTCTTTAAAAGAAGTTGTTTTATAAAAGAAAAGAAAAAAATATAGCCTAATAATTAAGTAAATATATTTTTCAGAATTCAATTTTCTCTTTCCAAAAAAATCCTTGTCACGGTTATTGTTTTCATAATTTTCCACTAAAACCCGATATTTTTCTGTTTATTTAAATGTGTTTTATCAATTTGTATGCTCAATTAGTCGTATTTAAGTAGTTCTTTAGTTCGTTTCATATTTCATTTTTTGTCTGCAGTATAAAAAAAATGATTTTTGTTTAATTGTAAAATTTTTCAATATCATCATACTTATATATAATTGCCTTAAACCGTGTCCGATGTGTGAAACAACCAATCAGGCCTCAGGGATAGCGCTGATTGGCGAAATACAGAGAGGGCGGAGCCGGAGAGGCAAATTCAAATTTTTTTTTAACCAGGAGAGATATCAATTTGGTTTCTTCCCTAAAGCCTTCCCTTGATAAGAATCTAAATTCGTTGTTTCAGAGTTTTTTTTAAATTCGGCAGCCCCCCCCCCCCCCCCAAATTTTTTAATTCTTCTATATCTTCAAATATTAACATGCTTTTTTGGATTTAAAATTCTTGAATGAATATCTATCAAGGGATTTAAAAGTTTAAAGATTTTTTGTGTAATTGCCCCCCACCTCCCGAAATTTTTAATTGTTCTGTTTCTTCAAATTTTAACATGCTTTTTTGGATTTAAAATTCTTGAATGAATATCTATCAAGGGGTTTGAAAGTTTAAAGACTTTTTGTGTAATTGCCCCACCCCCGAAATTTTTATTTTAAAATTCTTGATTTTTTTTAATAGGTCCCTGTCCGCCTGATTTCATTTGCATGCCCGTTGGCTCGAATCAGTTTATTAAAGGGAAATTTAGGCTTGCTTCTTGCCCGTAATTTTCTCATGGCCTTCAAAACCCAGAGGCCGGGCAGGGCGAATACTCAAATTTTAAACTTGATTCATTGTATTTTCATTTAGGCAAAAATAATATGGGCTTTAAAATTAAGAGAAAAACTACTGATCACGCTATCGAGACGCCGCCCGCCAGGGCCAAGTTGAGATGGGCGCGGCGAAGCCGCGCCTTTCTCAACTTGTCACTAATAATACTAATCAAGAAAAAAAAAATTGAAATTTTCTGTTTGTTAAGTTGGTATGATAATTAATTAAATTTATCAAATAAAGAAATTGTTAATTTTAGTACAAATTTCTACAAATAAAACCAAAGTCATAATTAGAAAAATAAGCACAATAGTCATAATTTTTACTTCTATTGTAATAATTACAATATAAATATGATTGAAGATAAAAATAAATTCCCCCCACTTGTTATATACATAGCCTAATAATTAAGTAAATATATTTTTCAGAATTCAATTTTCTCTTTCCGAACATGAAAAATTTAAATAAAAATGATTTTTTTTTTTATACTGCAGACAAAAAATGAAATATGAAACGGACTAAAGAACTACTTAAATAAGACTAATTGAGCATGAAAATTGGTAAACACATTTAAATAAACAGAAAATATCGGATTTTAGTGGAAAATTATGAAACCTTGACAAAGATTTCTTTTGTTTTTAACAAACGAGATCATATCTTTTAGATCACCCTATATATCCATATCTATATAGTATAATACATTGGAAATTATAATTAAACATTTTTTAAATGTGAAAAAAAAGTACGTCGCACAGTGGGCTGAAATCGAAAAAAAGCGGCCATAATTATCTTTTTTTGGGCGGATTTTTACAAAATTAAAACGATACATACAGAATCATATGTTCTTCTATACCCTTCAATATTTTCATGTTTTACCGAAAGGGGTTGAAATTACCCCTTGACAAAGTTGAAAAAAAAATTATGATGTGTGAAATATAAAATAAAACTTATGTCAAAAAATCAAAAAAAATATGCTTTTTACAAAAATGACATTTATTTTTACAAAAAACATTCATGGGGTGAACTACCCCTTACTGAAGGGAGCAAAAAAATATTTTTTTTTGATAATTACAAGCAATATGTCTTTATATACATTTTAATGGATGCTGATTCCAAAGATGTCATCTATTTTTACAAAAACATACATGGGTGAACTACCCCTTATTCAAGGTGTCAAAAAAAATTTTGCTTTGATAATTACAAGCAATATGTCTTTATATACATTTTAAAGGTCACTTGTTACAAAAATGTCATTTATTTCTACAAAATATATACATGGGATAAACTACCCCTTACTCAAAGGGTCAAAAAATAATTTTTTTTATATAAGCTTATACAAGCAATAATTCTTTATATACATTTTAATGGATTGCTGATTACAAAGATGACTTATTTTCTCTTCCCTCAACATTGGGGTGGGGGGTGGGAGGGGGCTCGAGCCCCTTGGGCCCCTTGGAGTCGGCTTCTATGTCTCTGTCATTATACTTAAATAAAAATTATTTGCTAAAAAATAAATATCATTACTATAATATAAAGCCACTAACTTCTGTTTTATGTTCCTGTTTACCACTCTCTCTCGCTGATTGGCCAGAGACAAAGGAAGTGGAGTCAGCGAAGGAAATTTAAAACTTTAAAGTCGAGCAATTGCAAAATTTCCAAATAATGAGCAAGAATAAATTTGATGCACTTGCTCATCGAAGGCATGTAAGGGGGTCCAGGGGGGCTTTACCACTTGTATACAAAAATAATATAGTTATTTCAATAATATTAATAAGAATATGAACAAGAAAAGATAAAATTTTCAAATATTGGATATTCCCTTTTCATAGATTATTTTTTCAAAAGATTAGAAAATTTGAGGCCCCACCGTAAAATTTTATGGTCATTCTAATAATAGCCTGATTTTATTTTGTCCGTCAGCCCTTTGTCACGTTTCAATATTATCTGTAAAGCAGAGAGAAGTTCAATTGGTTTGAGGGAAATCATTTGTTTTTCTGCCGATTTAATTATAAAAAAATTAATAAAAATTCGGCGGGCAAATTCGGGCAAAAAGTTTCAATGCAATCATGTTCTACAAGTATTCTAGTTTCAGAATCTATTGAGTTTGTTAGGGATCCGCATGGATCCCATATACTTTTTGAAATTGAAAAAAATTTATATTGCTTTTTTTTTACTTACAAAAAAAATTTATTTAAAAATAAATAACTGAAATACAAGAAAAACAAAAATATTTTCAGAAAGAAGATAAATTTATCTATGATTCAAAAAAAAATTCATTAAAATTGGATTAATATTAATACATGAAAAAAATTCCTGAATATCGACTTAAAACGCAAAGAAAAGTTACTAAGTTTTCTTGCCCACTTTGGCGCTCTATAACTCTGGTTTGGGTTGGGTAAAAAAAAAAAATGAATTATTGTCCTGAGGTCCACATATAGTCTTTTATTGGTGTGCAAAACGTTGGCTTTATATTTTGAAGTTCATTTTTTCGAATTATGGCCGCTTTTTTCCTATTTCAGCCCACGGCGCTGCACAGTGGGCTGAAATCGAAAAAAAGCGGCCATAATTATCTTTTTTTGGGCGGATTTTTACAAAATTAAAACGATACATACAGAATCATATGTTCTTCTATACCCTTCAATATTTTCATGTTTTACCGAAAGGGGTTGAAATTACCCCTTGACAAAGTTGAAAAAAAAATTATGATGTGTGAAATATAAAATAAAACTTATGTCAAAAAATCAAAAAAAATAGCCTTTTTAACAAAAATGACATTTTTTTAAAAAAAATTCATGGGAAAAAATCCCCCCTCCGTAAGGGAGGCAAAAAAATATTTTTTTTTTATAATTACAAAGAATATTTTTTTATATTCATTTTTATTGGATGCTGATTCCAAAGATGTCATTTATTTTTACAAAAACATACATGGGTGAACTACCCCTTATTCAAGGTGTCAAAAAAATTTTGCTTTGATAATTACAAGCAATATGTCTTTATATACATTTTAAAGGTCACTTGTTACAAAAATGTCATTTATTTCTACAAAATATATACATGGGATAAACTACCCCTTACTCAAAGGGTCAAAAAATAATTTTTTTTATATAAGCTTATACAAGCAATAATTCTTTATATACATTTTAATGGATTGCTGATTACAAAGATGACTTATTTTCTCTTCCCTCAACATTGGGGTGGGGGGTGGGAGGGGGCTCGAGCCCCTTGGGCCCCTTGGAGTCGGCTTCTATGTCTCTGTCATTATACTTAAATAAAAATTATTTGCTAAAAAATAAATATCATTACTATAATATAAAGCCACTAACTTCTGTTTTATGTTCCTGTTTACCACTCTCTCTCGCTGATTGGCCAGAGACAAAGGAAGTGGAGTCAGCGAAGGAAATTTAAAACTTTAAAGTCGAGCAATTGCAAAATTTCCAAATAATGAGCAAGAATAAATTTGATGCACTTGCTCATCGAAGGCATGTAAGGGGGTCCAGGGGGGCTTTACCACTTGTATACAAAAATAATATAGTTATTTCAATAATATTAATAAGAATATGAACAAGAAAAGATAAAATTTTCAAATATTGGATATTCCCTTTTCATAGATTATTTTTTCAAAAGATTAGAAAATTTGAGGCCCCACCGTAAAATTTTATGGTCATTCTAATAATAGCCTGATTTTATTTTGTCCGTCAGCCCTTTGTCACGTTTCAATATTATCTGTAAAGCAGAGAGAAGTTCAATTAGTTTGAGGGAAATCATTTGTTTTTCTGCCGATTTAATTATAAAAAAATTAATAAAAATTCGGCGGGCAAATTCGGGCAAAAAGTTTCAATGCAATCATGTTCTACATGTATCCTAGTTTCAGAATCTATTGAGTTTGTTAGGGATCCGCATGGATCCCATATACTTTTTGAAATTGAAAAAAATTTATATTGCTTTTTTTTTTACTTACAAAAAAAATTTATTTAAAAATAAATAACTGAAATACAAGAAAAACAAAAATATTTTCAGAAAGAAGATAAATTTATCTATGATTCAAAAAAAAATTCATTAAAATTGGATTAATATTAATACATGAAAAAAATTCCTGAATATCGACTTAAAACGCAAAGAAAAGTTACTAAGTTTTCTTGCCCACTTTGGCGCTCTATAACTCTGGTCTGGGTTGGGTAAAAAAAAAATGAATTATTGTCCTGAGGTCCACATATAGTCTTTTATTGGTGTGCAAAACGTTGGCTTTATATTTTGAAGTTCATTTTTTCGAATTATGGCCGCTTTTTTCCTATTTCAGCCCACGGCGCGCCGTCGCTTAGGTTCTTTCTGCGGTAAATTTCACTCGTTCCTGTAGACATCACGCGTTTTGTGACTCCCTGTTTTGTTTGATTCAAAGGTTACCTAACACTGAGAGGTTAGTTTTCTGAGAAAATTAGGTGTTAATTGCTTTTTTGAGGTTGTGCCTGGTGATGTGATAATAATGAAGTGGAGATATCAGCCAAATTGGAATAATCCAGGTTCAATAAAATTCCCAGAATAAGACGTTTCGGCCTGAATTTTGAAGATGGCCAAATAAATTCAGGCCGAAACGTTTTATTCTGGGAATTTTATTGAACCTGGATTATTCCAATTTGGCTGATATCTCCACTTCATTATTATTATTAGGTGTTAATTTGTTGTTTATTATTACATTATGTAGTTCTTAAGCCATGTCGGATAGTTCAGATGATGAACCTAATCCCAAGCGTAGGCGTGGAGTTGTGCACGAAGAAAAATACAAACGGAACATAATTCGGAATGCTAGGCTCAAAGGACTGCAGTACGTCTCTGTATATACGCTGTTGTATATAGACATACTGTAGAGTGTAGTCTACTTGTATTTTTCTATTTAGGCATAGTAAAAACACT
This sequence comes from Euborellia annulipes, assembly GCA_023213315.1. Taxonomy (NCBI): domain Eukaryota; kingdom Metazoa; phylum Arthropoda; class Insecta; order Dermaptera; family Anisolabididae; genus Euborellia; species Euborellia annulipes. The sequence continues at coordinate 45,185 of JAKCPI010001651.1, read as the reverse complement.
CTTTTATACTTAAGTGTGTCTGTTACTTACCTTTGATACCAAAACAGGTAAAAATTAATGGTTTGACTTAATTTCCATAATAATTTTTAAAAAATCACTTTTGATACACTTATTTATTGCAGAAACCACCTAAGTGCAATTTTTTCAAAAATTTATAACTCAAAAACTTAAAGGAAAAAAATAATGTTTTAAATAGATTATGCCAATAGCATGTTTTTGATTTGGTAAAAAAATATTTGAAGGAGACTAGACCTATACTTAAGCTGCAAAACAGTTTTTTTTAGTTTTCCGAAAGTTGAAAAAAGCGCACTTAGGTGGTTTCTGAAATAAATGATTCAAATTTAGAGTTTTACAATTACGTCGAAAACTTTATTCTCAAAAATTTAATCAACATGCCACAATGGATGTTTATCTTTGGAAGATTAATTATATTGTTAATGAATTAACTTCGACTGGGGATAAAATAGATGATGGTGATTTGGCTATGATAATTTTATGTGGTTTACCTGAAGAATGGGACAATATTGTATCTACAATACTACGTGTAATTTGTCTAAGGATGAATTTACAAATGCTAATGTAAAAAAAAGATGTTTAGCTGAAGCAGAAAGATTTTTTTCAAAAACTAATGAAGAAAGTGAAGCATTATTATTAGTAAAAGGATTTAACAAAAATTTTAAGAAATTTGAAAATAAGAATACATCAAGTAATAATAAAGAAGATGTTATGGATGTGGAAGTCTAACTCATATGATCAAAGATTTTTTTAAAATGAAGAATAATAAAGATAAGAAAATTGGAAAATATGCGAATATGTATGTTTCTTGTGAGACTTTTTTTGTTAATGGAGTAGATGTTTGGATTTTAGATTCTGGTGCAACACATCATATGACTCCAAAGAAAAAAATATTTTCAAGAATTAATTGAAGAAAATGTTCAAGTTACAACTAACTGTTCATGGAACCATTTTACCAGTTAAAGGAAGGGGAAGAGCTTTTATTAGAATAATATCAAAAAATAGTCAGTACAGAAATATTATTGCTTCTAATACTATATTTGTTCCAGATATCAAACATGGAATACTTTCTGTATATCAAATGGTCGAAAAAGGTCTTAAAGTAGTTTTTAATAAAATATCATAATGGTCAAAATGGGTTCTCGAATTTACGGTAAAAATGGAGATTTATTAATAGAAGCTGAAAGACAAGGAAGATTATATATTGTTAAGAGTATCATTCAAGAAAAGAAGAAAATTTTTGAAGGTTAGATTAATGAAAGTAAACTAATTTTTCAAAAATTAATTACTCTATAACCGTTCTGCAAATCTGCTTCAAAATTTTATTTTATACGTATGTGATAGTGATTAATAACATATTAAAAAATCATCTTTTTAAAAGTGCTTTAGTGTCCGAACCTTAACTTTGTGGCATCAAAAATTAATGCATGTAAATATGAAGACAATTCAAGATATGACAAAAACAGAAGCTGGAAGGGGCTTAGATTGTAAAATTAAAGATATTCCGAAATGTGATAATTGTTTGATTGGGAAATCAAGAAGACAACCGTTTATAAAAACAAAAATAATTAAAGAGAATAATCCTCTTGAACTCGTTCATTGTGATTTGATGGGACCTTTCAAAGTGAATAGTTGAGAAAATGCAAGATATATTTTAACTATTGTGGATGACGCTACTAGACATGTAAAGGTATATTTTCTAAGGAATAAAAATGAAGAAGTTTTAAGAAAATTAAAAGAATGGATCCGTGAATCGGAAAGACAGACGAATTTTAGAGATCCGAACGGATAATGGATTGGAATTTTGTTCTGAAATTTGGAATAATTTTACGAAATCGGTTGGAATTATTCATGAAAGAACAATGATTTATACTCCCGAACAAAACGGTATTGCCGTTCAAGCCATTTTCGGACGTCTCCGTAAGAATCGAAGTGCTGCTCAGCAAGCGAGTGCCCCATTGACGAAAATAGATGATAGTCGGACGGGGCCAGGTCAGGTGAATAAGCGGGGTGGGGTAGCACCTCCCAGTTGAGTGTTTCCAAGTAGTTTTTTACTTTTTTCGACGTGTGAGACGGAGCATTATCATGAAGAAAAATCAGCTTTTCATGTCTTTGCTGATAATTCGGCCTTTTTTCTCGGAGAGCACGGTTCAATTTGATGGTGATAATGGTGAGTATCGACAGTTTTACCAGGTTTCAACAGCTCATAGTAGATAATACCCTGGTGGTCCCACCAAACGCACAACATCGTCTTCCGTCCAAAGCGATTTGGTCTAGCGCAAGATTTTGATGACTGACCGGGATCAACCCACGATTTTCTTTCTTTTAGGATTTTCAAAATATATCCATTTTTCATCGCTAGTCATAATCCGGTGCAAAAACATTTTTCTTTTGTGTCTAGCAAGCTGGATTTTGCATGTGTTCTGACGTCGCTCCATTTGCCGGTCGTTCAGTTCATGCGGCACCCATTTTCCAATTCTTTGAACCTTACCCATTGCACGTAGACGTAAGGAAATCTCTTGTTTAGAAACACCTAATTGCTCGGCAAGCATTTTTTTGTGATTCGTCTCCCTCTAAAAGAGGCTCTAGTTCGTGGTCTTCAACTTTCCTAGGCCGATTTTCATGTTTCTTGTCACTTAAGTCAAAATTGCCATCTTTAAACTTAAGAAATCAATCTCGACACGGTTTCCGAAAGAGCATTGTCACCGTAAGCCTCCACTAGCATCCGATGCGATTCAGCGGCTGATTTCTTTAAATTGAAGCAAAAAAGCAGAGCTTCCCGCAAATGCTGTTTTTTGGCACAAAATTATTCATACTTAGCGAACAAAAAAAGTAATGTTTCAAACAAAATTGATAGCGATGTTGACTGCTATTTGTTGACAGACGTCGTACTCATAAGAAAAAAAATATGGCGGGTCCACGTGATCTTCATACGCTCAATAACGCCATCTATGAGCGAACAGCGGATTTAAGCTTGTACACCTGGTAAGGTAATGGCACCAATAGATGACACTTTAAGGAATTTTTTACCAATTTTCTTTATTTATTTATTTTATAAAATTGAAGGGACAAATCTCACAACAAAAACCATTTGGTTATTATGATCCCTATTTCACCTTTTATCATCAGGATACTACGTTTGAAACTTTTATATGAGTTTAATAAGTAATATTAATTTTTTTCAAAATACTAAAAAGACACCTATAGATGACACCAAAAATTTTGAAGGAACCTAATGATGACAATTTGAGAACCCAAAGATGACATCTACTTTTTTCCCTTCACTTGCCCTCTTTTCTTTTCAACTTAGATATTTACATTGTAAATTTGTTGTCTCTAACACCCTGTGACTGCTTTAAATTTTTTTTTTTTTTTAAATTAATTAATTTTTTTAAATTAATTAAATGGCCGTCGGTAAAACCATTTGGCCAATGGCAAAGTAAGTGTGTTTCAGATATAGGAACCCGAGAAAAAAAATTTTTAATCGGGGCATAAATCTGACTTCTTATTCTCCGAGATCCGTATACACTGGTTCACAAATTGTAAATGTGACCAGTAACTCTGGTCTCGGTGTGCTTTAAATTTAGTTACAATAAAAAAAAAAAACACGGATAGTTTTCTTTTAAATTATATTACAACTTAAAAAACGACGCCCTTGTTGAGCATCGCCCCCTCCGCCCTCAAAGGCTAGTTACGCCGCTGCCCAGGTATCATTTTTTACTAAAAAGGCCTCAACTTGAAGACGCCATGTATCGTAATTATCACGACCGAGTGGCTCGATTCGTATAGTGTTATTCATTTTTCATAAATTTTCTGTCACTTCTTTCCGAATCAATTTAAATAAAATTATTCTTCAATAAATAAATTTCTTCAATATTCACTGATCTGGGCCCATAACTATTGTTAGCAGAGATAGGAAGTTTGAAGCTTGATTAAATAAAACATGAAGAATATATATAAAGTAGTAGATGATTTATTAACTGTGCATTTGGTTCAAGGGCGAATACAAGGGGGGGGGGGAGTAAAGGGAGTAATTACCCCCCTCTCGAGATTAAAAAAAAAAAATAGTTTTTTTTAAAAAAAAAATTTATTTTTAATTTAAAATTTTAAAAATTAATACAAGCCCCGTCCCATTTCAATTGGCCCACCAATATTTTTTCTTTTTAAATAAAATTATACTAATTCACGGTTAATTTAATTTAAGTAATTATTTTTATTATCATTTGTAACAAAGTTTTAAACAATTTAAAACAGTTTATTGCGACATTTAACTTTAAATTATTTTTCAATTGTTAAAAACAAGAAAAACATACAAAATCCAAAAACCTTTACCACTGTGTGACGCAGAGGCGTACCGAGGCAGTTGGGGGCCTGATACGGCTCTAGAAGAGGGGGCCTTATATTGAATTTTTTTTTGGGGGGCTCATCTTTAAATATCCTTCTCCTCCATACACAAAAATATTTTTAAAAAACCGTATATCCCTGAACCCCAAGGGCCTCGGGGCCTCTCAAAGAGAAATTTTCATTAAATTTTGTTTTTTTTTTTCGTCTAAATTTTTCCATTTTTACTTGAGCCCTGAGGGCCCCGGGACCTCTCAAAGAGAAATTTTCATTAAATTTTGTTTTTTTTTTCGTCTAAATTTTTCCATTTTTACTTGAGCCCTGAGGGCCCCGGGACCTCTCAAAGAGAAATTTTCATTAAATTTTGTTTTTTTTTTTTCGTCTAAATTTTTCCATTTTTACTTGAGCCCTGAGGGCCCCGGGACCTCTCAAAGAGAAATTTTCATTAAATTTTTGTTTGTTTTTTTTATCTAAATTTTTCCAATTTTACTTGAGCCCTGAGGGCCCCGGGGCCTCTCAAAGGTAAATTTTCATTATATTTTTTTTTTATAAATATATGGGGGCCTATGCCGGCTCGGGGCCTGGTATTTATAATTCCATCAATTAAGTGAAGTTTTCCAACACCTCTAGCAGACAGTGAACCCCATACCATAACTGAAGCAGGAAATTTTACTTTCTTTTTTAAACAATCTGAATTGAAAGCTTCATTTTTCTGACGAATAACTCTGCTTCAATTGTCCCCAACACAAACTTCAAAACGAGACTCATCACTCCAATGAACACTATTCCATTCATCACTCGTCCAATTAATGTGACTTTTATCCCATTTAAGCCGGTTTTTCTTTTGTTTTAATGTTGAGATTGGCTTTTCTTTCGCCTAAAAAAAATTAGTAAAATTACAAAAAAAAATTTTGAATTAAGTTGCAATAAAATTACCTTGTAACTTAAGAGCTTCTCTATGGCACGTTGATCTTGAAACATTTCGCCCCACAGCATCGCTCCCAAGAACAGATAATTCACCATAGTTCGAACGCCTACAGAATGCACCTCTAAATTACCAAAATTAAGAAAAAATAGTGTGCTGTGCGACGATTCACACCAGATTACCCCCCCCTCCCTAGAAACACCTCTAGATCCGCCCTTGATTTGGTTTTAAATATAAAAAAAATAGACTGTTAAGTTAGTAATGAATTAGATAAGTAGTTAAGGGGGCTTCAATATCCACAGCGCCAATATTCAACACTAAGGGCCGGTTTTTTCATGTTTGGGTAGTTAGTGAAGTCTCTTTTAAAAGGCCTTTTTTTGTAGTGCAGAAACCCTCTTTATTATAATAAAATATACGACATCGCATCATTTTATTTAAAAAAGTTTATTTTTATTTTGATTCAACTTCTTTTAACAATAGAGTGATGAGATGTGATATATTTTACAATATGCAAAGGTTAGGTCCACTGGTATCTGAGGCAGCCATTTGCAGAACCCAGCCTTTGAGTATATGTATATGTATATATGTTGAATTTTTTGGCAAGGTCTCTGTTAATTTAGCCCGAGCGAAAAGTTCTGGGTAGGATTTACCAAATGGGTGATATTAGGAACCTAAGCCTGGCACCAGCATCCTAACTTCACGCATAAAAATAACAAAAGCTATCCCTATCTATCCCTTTTGTTTGTTATTATTCATTTTATGTCAGTCAGGATTATATTTCTAGGATATTTGGCAAGGTGTTGAAGATGATTATTTGAATATATTCAAATATCCAATTTGAAACTATGTTCAAGGGTTAACCAACTCCCTCTGGCGAGATGAAGCTAACTTCCGCTTCAACTAAAGCATTTCAATTTTTAAATTTTAGTTAAAAAAATAATTTTTTTTAAATTACTTATTTTAAATTATAATATTTATTTAAATTAATTTCAATTTTTCTTTTTAATAATTTTTAGTTGTTATGTCTTTATTAAGTAAAAAACTTCAAAAAACCCTTAATACTGAAGAGAGTTTATTCCCTGAAAGAGGGTTTCTGCATTGCACACTACCCATAGGTTAACGTTCGACCCAAACATGAAAAAACCGGCCCTAAGTATGGTAAAAGCAACAAGTAAAAAAAATTTCATCCAAATCCGAGATGGTGGTCTCTGGGAACGGCCACTTCAACCTAACCTAACCTACTGTTTTGGCAAAATGTCTCAGTATATCTACTGAGAACGAAGCAAGAATTACAATTTTGTAAATGTAAAAAAATTAATTAAAAATATTAAGATCCAAGAGACTGCTCTAGCTCGGCAATTGTCGACTTTTTTTTATTTATTTATATATATTTTTTTTTACGATTATAACTTTTGCTGGACTATACGTATATAGAAGGAACCGGAGAATAAAACCAGCTATAAGTGGACGCCTCTCACTTCAATTTAATTTGTAAATATTTCGACCGGCATCACGCCTGGTCATCATCAGTACAAAAGAAATGATTTTTCGGAGGGCCCGTGTCAACCAATATGTTAAAAATATTTTCATAGAAATTCAGAGAAGCGGGGGACTAATGTCAGCACGAGCGAACGTTTATTTATTATTATTTTTTTTTTTTTGTATTTTTGGGCTTACTTGTTAGACAAAAAGATTTTTATATTTTTTACTATATTCCGAACGATCTTGAATATATATCTGAACTTTTCTCCAAATTGTTATTTTTTCTATTTACGAATTTAAGGCAAATAACTTGACTTGCGTAATACTAAATTTTGTGTTATATTACAATTATTATCTATGTGAAATAATGTTTTAAGTTTTTTATACATGTAATGAAACTATGATTATGAAATAAAAATAAATAATATTATTTTGTTTTAAGAATCAACGAGGAGTTCAAAGATGTCAAATTAACGGATTTACGAATACTAGCTACCCTCGGAGTCGGCGGATTTGGTCGCGTCGAATTGGTTCAAATCGCTGGTGATCCCAATCGATCATTTGCTCTTAAACAAATGAAAAAGAGTCAGGTCTGTAGACATTCCTTGAAAATTAGGCCTAATTTTTTAATTAATCATTTTCATTACTCAGAGTTTTGACTCATTTCATTAATAATTTTTTATTAGTAATCCATATAATTTATTCACTCAAAGGCTCATATCTTATGAATAAATGGATGGTGTTTATAAGTTAGGGAGCGTACAAGTATTACGTAACGCAATTTTTAAAGATTTTCGACCCCCCCTCCCCCCATGTAACGCGCCGTAACATTTTTCTGGACCCTCCCCCTAGACGTTACGTAACGCTCAAGTGGCCATTTTTATCTAAAAGTCACAATTGTGTGCGCAAAGTACCGGAAAGTCGCTAAAATACCAGTTGCGTAACTCGTTTTTCAACCCTCCTCCTCCCTTGTAACGCTTAGTAAAGTTGTACGAGACCCCCTCCCCCCAAATTGCGTTCCGTAATACTTGTACGCTCCCTTACTCGAGCCTAAGGCTGACATTTATTCTTTTATACTTATGTGTCTGTCTTTAATCACTTGGTCAACAATCGGGTTGTGCTACGGGCTGCCTTTCTGTGCTGTCTACTGTAATATTCAATGTAGATTCCATAAAAATATAATGAATGTTAAGACAAGAAAATATTAAGAGTGCCTGTTATATAATCTAAAGAATTCAACGTAGACACTAGTTAAAAATTAAAACAATTTATTAATAATTAAAATTAAACACTAGGTTTAGTTTAAAATAGGAATTTTATATGGATTATGTACATTTTGACATTAAAACATCATCAAAACCTTTAACCATAACCTGTAATTAGGAAATCACATACTGGATCGTTTGAAACCTGAAGCCATTAGAACCTGTAATAAGGTTCTAATGATGATGTTTTACATGTACGTAAACCAAATAAAAATTCCTTTTTTAAACTAAACCTAGTGTTTACTTTTAATTAAAATTAAATTATCAACAATAGGTGAGGGAGCGGGCAGCCAGGAAGTAAGCCGCTACGAAATGAAACTCATGAGTAGAGACCGGACAAAAAAGCATAAAAAAATGAAAAAAAAAGTGCTTAAAAAAGCATAAAAAACTTGAATAAAAAGTTGTTAAATAAGCATAAAAGTTGAAAAAAAGCATCTAATAAGCAATTTTTACTCATACCAATGGCGTATACAAATTAATTTTTAAAGAAACTAAATTTATTCCGCCCCGCCCTGCGAAAAATTTTTTTTTTTTGCGGAACCAAATTTTTTCACCCTGCTGAAAAAAATTTTTTTACAGGGCTATATTTTTTCACACTGGGGGATTTTTGGAAATTTTTTTTTTTGGGGGGGGCGGCCCTCCCCCCCCCCTTATATACGTCCCTGGTGTATGCGTGTGTGAATGGGAAAAATTTTTTTTAATAAAAAAAAAAAAAAAAAATTATAAATATTCGTAAAATAAGTTCAAATAAGCACGAAAGGAAAAAAAGCATGAAAGCTCAAAAAAAGCAAAATAAGCATAAAAAATGTAATCTCAATGCACTTAGTTTTTCCTAATTCGTATAGAAATTAAATATCTAATGGTTGCTTATAAAATTCAGCAATAAGCATTTTGCTTAAAATCCGGTCTCTAATCATATAATTCAGCCACTACTCTTTGCAATTTATTAAAAAACAAAGCAAATTTTAATAATTCTTCTCTATTTATTTTTCTAAATATTAAAAAAATATGCTGGAGCCGAAAATATCATAAACAATATGAATCACAATCAAACATTTCCTCGAGAAGACTATCGTGCACTATTGGAACTCGTAATTATTTTTCTTGGGGGTGTTCCCTTAGGTGGCATACATTTTAAAAAGCCGGGTGCATATCATATGGCCAGATGGATGGCGAAATCGATATATTCATTAAAAATCTATTTATTTCGAACAGAATTTAAATTAACCAAAGAAGAAGAAAAGTCCCTTATTCGAATAACATTGTTTTATTGTAAAATGCTATGTAAAATATTGGTTCCGTGCAACAGAAGCAATATCTGCACCACTAAATGATATAAAATTCTTAAGGGAATTAGAGCAATACAAGCAAGTTGACGAAGATATTGCGGAAGTGGCTTTTGCTAAATTTGTTCATCATTTATATTATTTAAGTGAAGAATGCATAACTTTAGTACTTTTTGATGATTCAATTACAGAGGACACCAAATTAAAGATAGCTCAAAGATTATTAGCGGAAATGGATGTAGATTACGAACATGAAATCAATGAAGTACAAGGGGAAAAAATAGGCGATTTTAAGAAATTGCCACTTAGAAAAAGAAGATGTTTCCCAAATTTTACAAAGCTCTAATGAAGAAATTTTGCTAAAATTAGCTAGTAAAAATTCTCCAAATTTATTACGTAGATGTGAAATAGGAAATTTTTTGCATTTACTGGTACACCCATCAAAATGGATTACTTCTCTAGAATACCAAAAAGGAAACCATCTCTTGAAAGAACTGAAGGTTGTGAATGATCCGGCAGAAAGGGGTATCAAACTAATAGAGCATTTCAACGATAAAATTACACTGGATGAGGATCAAAAGCAATTTTTAGTGCAGGTGACTTAGGCTACATTTTATATTTTCTGAAATTGGCATGATTAATAGCCTTATAAATACATTTGTGTATTTATTTGTTAGAGACAGTCCAAGAATACCCGCGAAAATATCCTAGGCCAACAAGAGAAGTCTTACAAAAAACATTCACGTAGAATATGTTACTTTTCATTATAATGTTCGTTTATATTTAAGTTATGCCTATGTAAAAAAGATATTTAGTATTTAAATTTTGAAATTATGGCTAGTCAATATTAAAATAAAATTACAAGCACATATATTATTACCCAAAACGAAAAAAGTGATTTTAATGATATTTAAAAAAAATAGGGCAAGAGCGCCACGTCTTAATATTATTATTTTGAGCTAATATTTTATAGGACTTACTTTTGGATATAATGGAACAAAATTCCGCCCGGCACTACTCCCTAAAAGAAAATTGAAAAATAAGTGGCACCCTAATATATATATATCAGGGGCGTATATAGAAATTTTTTTCGGGGGGGGGGCCCGAACTCAAAAATTTTTCTGAGGAAATTTTTTTTTTTTTAAAAACTATACTTTTATTCACGCGAAATTTTTTGAGGAACATTTTTTTCTATTGCGGAACCAAAGTTGTCCATCCTGCGGAAAAATTTGTTGCGCTGATGTCTGTATATCCCTATATATGTATATGTGTTTTGGAAATTTCGGGGGGGGGGGGGCCGGGCCCCCTCGGCCCCCCCCCTTAAATACGCCCCTGATATATATATATATATATAGGTTCTGGAAGGTTTCCGCGACCGGATGTATGCAAAGATAAGTTTTCTCGGGTTAAGTCGCGTGGGGTGCTGAGATTTACTCGACGTTCGGCTCTCCTTTTGGAGCCATTTTCAAGAGAGAAGGAAGTTAGGAGGTGGTGGAGGGGGGTTGTTTACGGGGTCGCAGTCTTCCTGGTCCCCAGGTCAATTTGGTGGATGACTCAGAGTCGTGGATTGGTCTCTAAGAGCTGGAGGAAGGTTTGTTGTGTGTAATTGTGTTCGGTTTAGGTTGACTATGGGGCCTCAATCTGCCTACTCCCCAAGTCGGGGTGTTAGCTCTTGGTTCCCGGGGTCTCAACCTGCCTACTCCCCAGTTGCTCTCGGCCTGGGGAGATAATTATGGGGAATATACGGTTAGAAAGAATGAGTTTTCAGCTAAAGATTTCACCATTTATTTTTTACTTTTTCGTACCCTATATATGAAATATATAGAGAGAGAAAGTATTGCGATCATGTCAAAAATTCGATGTCGAGATTTTGATGGATATACATGTTTTGAGGTCCCCTGAGTCCAAAAAAGTGGGTCCTGCAAATTGGTCTGTGTGTGTGTGCGTATGTCTGTGTGTGTGGACAGATTTTTAGCATGAAGGAATTGAGCTACCGGATTGAAATTTTATATTTAACTTAGGTACCTTTGAAGAATCTCAAAATAGGCTTTTGAACAAAATCGGCCAAAAAGTACTAGTACTTTACTGATGTACTTTTTCAGTTTTTTTCGATTTTCTCAAAATTCCCTTCAAGGATTTTTTTTTAAATTCATAAATCAACTATTTTTTAGATGCTCTTTAAAATGTATATTCTCATTTTGCCGTTGAAATCTTCTGAAGACCACTTTACTCTTGTTCTTCATAGGAAAGATAGAAATGGTTGCCATGGTAACGGAATTTAAATCTTTTTCTTTTTATTAGATTATTATTTAAATTCCTATTTTTTTTTAAATTTTATTTCTGTCTTTGATTGTTTCGGAGAAAACATATCTCACTCTCTCTTTAACTTTGTTCAAATTAAAATATTATCAACATCTTCTGGAGGAGCAGATTCGTGATTGATGTGAATGGTGGACGGAGGAGGTAGCGCTGGACAGGGGGAGACTTTTTGTTTTGTTTTATATCAATTGTATAAACTTTTTTATGCTCCAGGAGGCGATTGCCTCAGAGCAAAATAAATTTTTCTTTCTTTCTTTCTTTCTCTCTCTCACTTGCAAACATTATCGTCTGTCTCTCCGCCTTCTCTCATAGGCCTAATGTTAATTTCCTATAGGGATTTGTATGTTAATTTCGATTTAAAAGGGGGTCCCCTTTGGAACTTTTTACGCATTTAAAATTGTTTTTTCCAATTCTTATGAAATTTTGTATTTATTTACGATTCTATATTGTGTATAAAATGTCCAAATATGAGATTAAAATTTTGAAAAATAACCATAGTTTATTTCAAGCAGTCAACATTTAAAATGCAAGTTTGAAACTAAGGTGCTATGGGAAACTAAATATATCTCGACACAAAAAATCTGGTGTCGCCAGCACGGTGCACAACTTTCTCTTACCGAAGGGTAAGAGCTTAAATAACCGAGACACTCGCAACTTGCCCTGGGTAGTAAGTAGTGTAAATAGGTTAATGTTTATTTGTTGTTTTACTGTAGTTGTCTTAAAGGAAGGGAATTTGCCAACAACTATTTTATTCCCTCGCTATCTTGGTGCATTCGCTCTACAAAATATTTATGTTTTTACTTTCTCTTATCTCTATATATATAGAGAAAAAGTATTGGATTCATGTTAAAAATTCGATGATTTCGATGGATATACACGTCCCCTGAGTCCAAAAAAGTGGTGTGTGTGTGTGTGTCTGTGAACAAAATATCTCAAGAACGAAAAGAGCTATGAGGCTGAAATTTTATCCCGGGGGCCATGGGATGTTTGGCATCGCCAATAAATAATACTCACAGCTTTGTTAGATAAAAAGTGGTTTTCGCAACATGGTCTGTATGTCTGTCTGTGAACAAAATATTTCAAGAACAAAAAGAACAAACCATCAGTACATACGGCCAGAGGAACATTCAACTCAGGAGAGATGAAAAGAACAAAAAAAAAAAAAAAAAAAAACCCTCTGGGACGTGACACGAAGCTTTTAATCAAAATCGGCCAAAATGTACTAATACTTTACTGATGTACTTTTTCAGGTTTTTTTTTCGATTTTCTCAAAATTCGCTCCAACGATTTTGGTTAAAAATCAAAATCAATTATTTTTTAGATGCTCTTTAAAATGTATATTCTCATTTTGCCGTTGAAATCTTCTGAAGACCACTTTACTCTTGTTTTTCATAGGAAAGATAGGAGAAATGGTTGCCATGGTAACAGAATTTAAATCTTTTTCTTTTTATCAGATTAAAAATCAATTATTATTTAAATTCCCATTTATTTTTATTTTATTTCTGTGTTTGATTGTTTCGGAGAAATCATATCTCTCTCTCTTGCAAACATTATCGTCTGTCTCTACTGTTTTTAAATTCCCTTTCCGCCTTCTCTCATAGGCCTAATGTTAATTTCCTATAGGGATTTGTATGTTAATTTCGATTCAAAAGGGGGTCCCCTTTGGAACTTTTTACGCATTTAAAATTGTTTTTTCCAATTCTTATGAAATTTTGTATTTATTTACGATTCTATATTGTGTATAAAATGTCCAAATATGAGATTAAAATTTTGAAAAATAACCATAGTTTATTTCAAGCAGTCAACATTTAAAATGCAAGTTTGAAACTAAGGTGCTATGGGAAACTAAATATATCTCGACACAAAAAATCTGGTGTGACCAGCACGGTGCACAACTTACTCTTACCGAAGGGTAAGAGAAAGTTGTGTGCTGTGCCCCAGTCACACCAGATTTTTTCCTATCATTTTATTTTACCGCGCTGCGGTAAATTCTAATTTGAAAGTTTAAACCCCTGTAGATTCTGAACGGCTAATCAGATCAGACTAAATGGGATGTCATTTGGTGCAGAAAGAAAACCTCTAATAGAATAAATAAAAAAATCCCGAGTAATTAACTCCAAAATTAGTTTTTTTCTCGAAAAACCTCATTTTTTAGGCAAAAAAATATCGAAAAATAGCCCTATTTGTGCAACGGATAGCTACTTGACCATAAAAGCTACATTCAATCTAAATATAGTTTTAGAGAGAGTGGTTCAATACCCCCGGACTTTTGTTTCTTTTTTTTGATATGACGTCATTTTACCGCATGAGAGCACTTGGCGGGATTTTTTTTCAATAATACTAATTGATTCTCCATCGATTAAAAAACCGTTATCGGCATAAAATTTGACGTAGAATGCGATGGTTATAATAAAAAGGTAATACATTTGGGGCCCCATTGTTAATAATTGATTTAAAGATTTCAATTGTTTTTTCTAGCTCAAATAGAACCAGAGTTATGAATTTTTAAAAGTGAGCGTCTAAGCAGAAAATCATTAAATTTTCACATATTCGACCCTCGATATTTCCCAAAATATTAAAGAAAAAAGAAAATCCTCGCGGATGGCTATCTTTTTTTTTGATATAGAACCCGTAAAAAAAATTTCAGCCAAATCAAAAACACGTCGGTCAGAAAGTTTTCGGTTTGTAAAAGAATCACCCATGTGTGTTTGTGTGTGGGATTTTTGACAATGAAGCAAATGAGTTAGGAGGTCGAAATTTTATATTTAAGCTAGGCACCTTCCGAATTTGTGTAAATAAGCTTTTGTACAAAATCGGACAAAAAGTACTAGTACTTTACTAATGTACTTTTTCCGTTTTTTTCGATTTTCTCAAAATTCGCATCAAGGTTTTTTTTTAATTCATATATCAACTATTTTTTTAGATGCTCTTTAAAATGTATATTCTCATTTTGCCGTTGAAATCTCCTGAAGACCACTTTACTCTTGTTTTTCATAGGAAAGATAGGAGAAATGGTTGCCATGGTAACAGAATTTAAATCTTTTTCTTTTTATTAGATTAAAATTCATATAAATCAATTATTATTTAGATGCCATTTTAAAAAGTATATTAGTAATATTTTGTGAAAATTGTTTGATGTACACTTTGTTGATGTAATTCAGTTTTTTTTTTTTTTTTTTTTTTTTTTCAAATTCACTTTCCGGCCCTTCCTTCTATAGATCCAATGTTAAATCCATATGGGGATTTGTATCGTGATTTCGATTCAAATGGGGGTCCCCTTTGGAACTTTTTACGCATTAAAATTTTTTTTCCAATTCTTATGAAATTTTGTATTTATTTAGGATTCTATATTGTGTATAAAATGTCCAAATATGAGATTAAAATTTTGAAAAATAACCATTGTTTATTTCAAGCAGTCAACATTTAAAATGCAAGTTTGGAACTAAGGTGCTATGGGAAACTTAAATATATCTCGACCCAAAAAATCTGGTATGACCAGCAGAGTACACAACTTTCTCTTTCCTTCGAGCCAATCACACCTAATTTCTTTTTCTATTTTCAACTTGAATAATCAAAAACATCAGCCGGATTTGGTCCTCGGGCCGTAGTTTGGACACCTCTGCTCTAAAACATTACAAAATATGAAATAGAAAAAAGCTTACATTCAATTATTTCAGGTGGTTGGTTTTTTACACCTTTTTCCATCGACCTAGTATTTCCGTGACAGTTTTCCGTGTAAAAAACTGGGTAAAATACTTGAGGGAAAAAACTTGCCAACTGTGATGGCGACACAGGGGACAAGAGCAGTGTTATTTATCTTATTAATATTCTGGATAAGAAAAGTTTTGAAACCCAAACTCAATGAATAACAAGTTTTGTAACTAATTGAATATTTCACACCATGTTTTTGATGATAAATAGACAGTTTTGAAAGAAAATAATTTCAAATTTAGTTTTTCAGCCATAGAATCATAAAACACGACTTATAACTCAATTTCGAAATTTTTTTGGATAAAGGAAGTTTGGAAACTGATTCCACATTTGATCTATAGTATAGCATAGCCGTAGCAAGTAATTTTCGATGGGGGTTTCAAGGAAATTTTTTCAAAAATTTGAAAAATTTAAGATTATTTTATAGTATTTATAAATCATTTTTTTTTTAGCTAGAGTAAATTTTTATATTTTACTTTCTCTTACCCTATATGAAATATAATTTGTATTGTAGAGCTTAAATATCCAGACTGTATCCTGGCTTGGGTCCCATGGGGAGGGGGGTTTGAACCCCCAAACCACTCCCCCCTGGCTACGCCTATGATCTATAGAAAATAGCTCGTTCCCCTTTTCTAAACAAAATTAGAGTTAAATTATAATATAATTTTTATTTCCTATATAGATTGTGGAAACACGGCAACAACAGCATATTATGTCAGAAAAGGAAATAATGGGTGAAGCCAACTGCGAATTTATCGTAAAATTGTTCAAAACGTTTAAGGATAAGAAATATCTCTATATGCTGATGGAGTCTTGCCTGGGAGGAGAACTCTGGACTATATTAAGGTATACATAATTTAAGCAATATGTGATATGATTCGGGGACATTATTTGAGCATGGGCGGGGGTGTCGGGGGGGGAGAGGCTCGTGCGCCCCCCCCCCCCCCCAGAAAGCTCCCTGGCCCAAGAAAAATTGAGAAAATATGGGGCTTTCCATGCTCCCCGGAGGATAGCTGGTTCCATGCCGCCTCCCCAGCGAGGATGGCTGGTCCCATGGCCCCCCAGCCAAATTCTCTAGTTACGCCCATGCATTGGAGTCTAAAATATAATTATATTTTGATTAACAGGCAATACAAATTTATTTTAAAATATTTTATAGCTAAAGAAATATAATATATATATATGAGACATATATATATATATAATATTTAATTAGAAGAGGAACAGTTTTTTAAATAAATATTCTAACAAGGAGATGGCAAGAATTGCGAAATCGCTTTTTAAATGAGACATACCTCATTCGATAGGGGAGGTTGAGGGTAGAAAAAGTGTAAAAGGTTTTGAGTGAATAGGCCTTAGTTTTCGAGAAAATCGCAAAGTTTCGCGCTCACGTTAAATATTTTAAGTATCCTATAGGGCCACTGATACGAGTGAACTACGATGGCTCCGCTGGCTAACCAGTGACAAACGGCGAGAGTTCAAATCCCGGCCAAGCAACATTTTTTTTTATCGCTTTTTTACAGTTTTATTAATTTTATTATTCTTAAAGGCAATCAAAACAATTAATGGTGTCTATTTATTTTTCGTGCATAAATAAAATAAATCGCATGTTTTTACCTCGCATTTTTATATATTTTACATTCATTTATTATAAAATGACGACATTTTTTAGATCAATTATGTTTTCCTCCCAATATTCATAATTAGAGACCGGATTTTAAGCAAAATGCTTATTGCTGAATTTTATAAGCAACCATTAGATATTTAATTTCTATACGAATTAGGAAAAACTAAGTGCATTGAGATTACATTTTTTATGCTTATTTTGCTTTTTTTGAGCTTTCATGCTTTTTTTTCCTTTCGTGCTTATTTGAACTTATTTTACGAATATTTATAATTTTTTTTTTTTTTATTAAAAAAAAATTTTTCCCATTCACACACGCATACACCAGGGACGTATATAAGGGGGGGAGGGCCGCCCCCCCCCCCCCAAAAAAAAAAATTTCCAAAAATCCCCCAGTGTGAAAAAATATAGCCCTGTAAAAAAATTTTTTTAAGCAGGGTGAAAAAATTTGGTTCCGCAAAAAAAAAATTTTTTCGCAGGGCGGGGCGGAATAAATTTAGTTTCTTTAAAAATAAATTTGTATACGCCATTGGTATGAGTAAAAATTGCTTATTAGATGCTTTTTTCAACTTTTATGCTTATTTAACAACTTTTTATTCAAGTTTTTTATGCTTTTTTAAGCACTTTTTTTTTTCATTTTTTTATGCTTTTTTGTCCGGTCTCTATTCATAATATTAAATGTTTTTGTAAAAAAAAATTTTCATTTATAAAATTTTCGTGGTGTGAGACTAATTTATGTTTCCAATGTTTTTACGTTAATTTTTATCCACAATCTTGCTCAAAAATGTCGACATTTTATAATAAATGAATATAAAAATATATAAAAATGCGAGGTAAAAACATGCGATTTATTTTATTTATGCACGAAAAATAAATAGACACCATTATTTGTTTTGATTGCCTTTCAGAATAATAAAATTAATAAAACTGTAAAAAAAAAAAAAAATATAGCGATAAAAAAAAATGTTGCTTGGCCGGGATTTGAACTCTCACCGTTTGTCAACCACGGAGGCAAAAACATGGGCACACTGGTTAGCCAGCGGAGCCGTAGTGGTTCACTCGTTTCAGTGGCCCTATAGGATACTTAAAATATTTAACGTGAGCGCGAAACTTTCCCTGCGATTTTCTCGAAAACTAAGGCATATTCACTCAAACCCTTTTACACTTTTTCTACCCTCAACCTTCCCTATCGAATGAGATAAGTCTCATTTAAATAGTGATTTCGCAATTCTTGCCATCCCCTTGTAAGATGAGGAATCTTACTGTTCGTGAGATGTTAAGGATGTTCGGACATTAAAGCACTTTGTTAGATTTAAAGCTCATTTTTTAATATGTTATTAATAGAGACCGGACAAAAAAGCATAAAAAAATGAAAAAAAAAAAGTGCTTAAAAAAGCATAAAAATCTTGAATAATAAGTTGTTAAATAAGCATAAAAGTTGAAAAAAAGCATCTAATAAGCAATTTTTACTCATACCAATGGCGTATACAAATTTTTTTTTAAAGAAAAATTGCGAAAAATTTTGTTTTTGCGGAACCAAATTTTTTCACCCTGATGAAAAAATTTTTTTTCCAGGGCTATATTTTTTCGCACTGCGAGGTTTTTGAAAAAAATTTTTTTTTTTGGGGGGCGGGCCCCCTCCCCCCCTTATATACGTCCCTGGTGTATGCGTGTGTGAATGGGAAAAAAGTGTGTTTTTTAATAAAAAAAAAAAAAAAATTATAAATATTCGTAAAATAAGTTCAAATAAGCATGAAAGGGAAAAAAAGCATGAAAACTCAAAAAAAGCATAAAAAATGCAATCTCAATACACTTAGTTTTTCCTAATTCGTATAGAAATTAAATATCTAATGGTTGCTTATAAAATTGAGCAATAAGCATTTTGCTTAAAATCCGGTCTCTAGTTATTAATCACTATAACATACGTATAAAATAAAATTTTGAAGCAGATAAATCTCCCGGGGTCTATGACATAGGCGCCGGAACTGGGGGAAGGTACATTGCCCCCCCCCCCCCTGGCATCCTATAGGAGAGGGCAGAGGGGAGCAATATGTCTTCTTTTATTTCATTTATTTTTAAAAACATTAAAAAGAAAAACTTTTAAATTAAAAAAAATTAAAAGAGTAAGAAATTCCTTTTTCTCCATAATATTTACCTTATATATAAATATCTGGTCATTAAGGGACAAGAGGGAGAGGAGCTATTTTGATAATTTATTATCTTGATAAAATTAAAAAAATAAAATAATTAAAAGAAAGTACGATGTTTTAATTTGGGAACGGTTTTTACATCAACTATTCCTTGGAAGTCCTCGAGCTTGGTGGGAAACTAATATTAAATTAAAAAGACAGGAAAGAAATTATTCATTACTATCTTGACCCTTCATTTTTTTTTAATCCCCACTAATTATTTTTTGGAACCGCTATTGTAAAAAAAATAAATAAAAATAAATAATAATTTGCTTTACTAAACTGATATTTTTGATAAAATAAATGAATAAATAAATAAATATATATATATATATATATACATAAAACTGAAATCATCTTTAATAATAACCCGAAACGTCAAATCACCCCTTACATGGTGGAGAGTAGCTGGGATAAAAGCTACAAAGGGATGAAGCAGGCACTATAAAAAAATATTAATTAAAAAAAAAAAAAATCAACCAAGAATTCATCTATCGATTCAACACCGATCACGCTGGAAGATCAAGAAGATAGGGTCATCTTCTCCTCAACATTAGCAGGAATCACCTTCAAAAGCAGCACTATGGCATTGTCTTCGATTAACGAAGATACCCAGTGGCAGTCATCTTCAAATATGTTAGAGCCTGAAGAGACAATCAAAGAAAAGGCTTCCTTCTCTTCAGTGGTAGTTGGAAATGAGGATAGCAACACAGATTCGCCGGGGGAAGAAAAGGAGGTAAGCTAGCCGACACCACAAACTGATACAATAATACAAAAAACACACCCAGAATGTCAAGAATTGCTAATGGCAATAAAAAACTTAAAGTTCACAATTAAAAAGTTTTAGCAGTAATTGGGATGCTAAATTAACCAATTTAGAAACAACCATAACAGATAAAATTGATAGATTAATCAATAAAGCCCGTGATAATGAATCAGAAATTAACCTAACACAATTAGTTTGAAAAGATAAATATAAAAAACTTGGTAGCTGAGGGGGATCTGAAGGCACTAGATGTAAAATTATTTAAAACAAACGAGGTATTGATACAACAAGTGTAATGTATGTAAGCATTAGATGCTAATAAGCATTAATTAAAATGATTGAATAATATTATTATGAAATGAATGATAGAAATCTTATAAAAATATTTTCTCTTTATTTAACTCTAAAATAATACAAATATACAAGTTCTAATTATTATCAAATATCTGCAATATTATAATTATTTTATTATTTACATTTTATAACATTACTTTTCTATTATAAATTTAATTTAGATCAGATGTCGATCAAGGTCACAAACCCCCACCCCAAATGGGCACGACTCAAGTGTTCCCCAGTGAAGTGGAAAGGGTAAACCCCCACCCAGCGATCTGAAACAAGAAAGAAATTTAAAACACCAATCGCCAATAATAATAAATAATAATAAACCAAACTGTTCAAGAGTGATTATTCGCATACCTGTTACAGTGAAAATCACATAAAATAATTAATTGATGTTAATTTAAATAAATTAATCTTTTCCCCCACTCCGCATCTCAAAGGAAGAGAGAGAGGCGCTTGCGCACCCCTCTCGTCGGATCAAAGGAACAGACGCAACTTAACCCTTTAACATTCAACAGCTCAAATTTGTGCCCACCTGAAAAAAAAATTACTTATTAATTATCTTTGAAAACATCAAGATAAACACCACATTAATACTACTCACCTACGAAATACCTGGCCGCATCGTGGTGTTATCTGGCGTCTCCACCCACGACAACGGCAATCATCTTCAGGACTCCATGGTACAAACCACAGTGTCCACACAAATCTTCTTTCAACGGTACCAGATAAAATCCACCCCTTTAATCTCCATTATTACCGTGATCCATTAGTGAAGTGCTATTCTTTTAATTAAATAATTTCATTATAAAAAGCGCTTTAACTTTAACTGATTCATATTTCTGACTTAAATCGAGCTCGTATTATTAACTTTCATTTAATTTTAAGATTAATTATATTTTATTTAAATAATTCTATTACATAATTTCTTAATTAATTAATTCATTCATTCATAATCAAGCGAAGCATACAAAGATACTCAACAATAAAATACATTTGAACTTGTAAAACCAACAATTACATATTTTTTTAATTAAACTTCTTAATTTTAAACTCATCTCTTGCTTTTTATTTCATTCCAAATTGAATATCTCCGAAATGTTATAAAGGTTGTGTGTAATAATTACATCCCCCGCAACCAATAACATTATATGGTGGAGATGCTGGGATTGAGGATTTATTTAGAAGATTGGAATCCGTTGGTCAGCCAATACATACTCTAAAAATTAGTAATTGTATTGTAGAATAAAGTGTGTGGTACCGACAAAGAAAATACAAATTAATGTTCAGTGTTTTTTGGATTTTTCCATTGAGGGAATAAAATTTTATAATAATTTTATAGTAACCCCTTTTCTGTCTTATGATTCTATATTGGGTGTAAATTGGTGTGAAAAATACGAAATTACTTTGACATTTTCAAAAGAAATTTTCATTAAGATCAATGATAACTACATCGCTTTTTTTAAAAATAAAGAGGGGACTTCTACACTGAAAAAAAAACCTTGTAAATTCAATGGAAATCCCTTCAATTCATTCCGAAACCGTAATGAAAATGCGTCAATGAGGTTTCTCGTCAATTCAATGGGATACCTTGTTAAAACCAAATTGAAGGTGCATCTTATAATTTTAAAAGGTTTTCCTGTTGAAAAAAACTGACAAGATTTCCTTTAAATTTAAAAGAAAATTTTGTTAAAACGAAGTTGACAGTATTTACCGTAAATTTTAAAGGAAATTTTGTTGAAACGAAATTGACAGGATTTCCTGTAAATTTAAAAGGAAATTTTGTTAAAACGAAGTTGACAGTATTTACCGTAAATTTTAAAGGAAATTTTGTTGAAACGAAATTGACAGGATTTCCCGTAATTTTTAAAGGATATTTTGTTAAAATTAAATTTACTGGATTTCTTGTAATTTTAAAATGATTTTTTATTTAATTTTAACTTGAATTTATTTCAATCTGCTACAGCTACACTCGTCGGAACACAGGTTTTTGGCGTGTTGATTAAATTAAGAGATTTTTTTAATTATTTTTTAAATATGTTGATAATAGAAGTGGCTGTTCAGCAATTAGAATGATGAAGGAAGAGAGGATGTCAGCCAAAAAAGGAGCCTCTATCGAATAAAAATCTCCAATCAGAAAACGTTTCGGGTTTAATTAGATAAAACCATCATCAGTTCTTTAGAGCGGAAATGAGCATAAATAATAATTGTAATACAACAACATAAAATATTTTTTAAATTATAAAAAACATCAGATCTTACATTATTGGCTATCTCAAGATGCACACCATTGAGATGCAGATAGAGTTGTTATATATAAACATATACAAAATTATATAAAAAATACAAAATTTGCATATCAGTTGTCAGATGCTCATCAGGCAACAAGGCCAAGTCTCAAATGTATATAAAATTTAATTATCAAATACAGTTATTATATGATAAATACTGGAGAAGCAATGAACCCTCAGTACATTGACCCATAATACATCTTAATAAAAACGAAATCTCACAAAAGCGTGCATTTGACCTATTTGAAAACATTATTTATTTGCAAATGACAATTTTATAAATTAATTTATAATATATTTTCAAATTACAAATAAAGTTATAAACAATTTTTATAATATTTACATTTGGGCGTCTACATTATTTAAGATGGAGAAATATACATTACTAAGGCCAATACAATCAGTCTGATAGTTTAATGCCCTATGTCCATATGTTTTTATAAAACATTTTTCTGCTACCAGACGTTTATATGTGTTGTCCACCTTCATCAGAATGACTGCGTTGTCAAAGTCAAATCCATGCATAAATTCTATCGCATGAGAACTCAGAGCTGTCGATGTCTTAATATTTTTTATACTCAATTCATGTTCCCTTTTCCGCAACGAAAACATGCGAGATGTTTGCCCCACATAAACCTTAGTGGGATTGGGGCAGCCAAGGCAACGAATTAAGTATATTACGTTATGTTGTTCATGGGGAGGGACTACATCCTTATTGTTATACAAAAAGGAAATATTGCCTCTGGATGATAAAGCCGTACGGACATTATGCAGCTTGAATATTTTTTGAATTTTCTCCGACAGCCCTGGCACATAAAAAAGAGAAAAGAATGGCGAATCATTGCTAACAGACACAGAGGTGGTGGGGGGTGCTAGCCGCTCATTCTTCTTTTGATTAAAATTTTTGATTACCGAATTAATAACATGCACTGGATAAGAGTTGGACAACGCCGCACAGTGGTCCGGATCGCTCGAAAAGCGGCCAAAAGTCGTATATCTTTTTTATTAGTCGGTATTTTTTGGTGAAAATTTTTGTACATATGCTTTTAAGTATCCCCTTTAATAATATGTTATAAAATGTTTTTTTTTACAATTATAAAAGCCATAAAAAATAAAAAACTCTTTTTCATGCGTATTTTTTTTTTTTTTTTTAATCTCTATCATTTTTAATAAGGAGTGTTTTTTGATGAAATTTTGTATACATATATTTTTGGTTATGTCTTTTAAGATAAATCTATTATATTTTTATTATAACGGTAAAAAAAAAAATATTTTTTTTAAAGCGAATTTTTTTAACAAATATTTTGTTTTAAAAAATGACATGTTTTTGACATTGACACCGAGGTTTATTTTACAAACCAACAATACAATAAAATAAAAATATGATCTAATAAATACAATCAAATAAATATACAGTGTTTCGGAAACATTATTCGTCATCTTCAGGATGCTATATGATGCATTAATTTCGAAAATAAGCACCTAAATTATTTGTTAAGAATTAGAAGAAAATGTAAATGTAAATATATAGACGTCTCTTTTCTCATAGAACAAATATTATATAAATATACCACACTTGTGTGTTGAATTCACTTGAATGCCTGAGCATCTCATGTTTGGTATATACGTATTTGTTTGAGAAACTAAAAGATTTCGATTATACTTATATGAAATATAGGGATATAGTTAGGGATGATAAGATGTATAGCACACTAAAGTATGAACGAAACTGAATTTTATTTTAATATATTTTTTGTCGCAAGTCTCTTGAAGGACCTTTTGACTTTCCGGTCATATATCCTTTTTCGGTTTCCTTAGAATTGAATACAAAAGGGTATAATAATTTTATTTATTTTTATTTATTTATTTATTTGGCTACTCAAAATTACAGGCTACACCCAATTATCTTTTGAGACAGTACAATACTCGTAAAAAATTTCATATGCATACAATATACAGAAGTACAATTCGTTTCGCCAGATTATACATTTTCATTTTTTTTTCTTAAATTACATTTCATAACAACAGGAAAAAGACTTAAAAAAAAAAACAAACAAACAACAATACAAAAGAAAGAGAGAAAAAAAAAAAAAAATCATTAAAGGAAAAATCAAAAGAAAAAAGACAAATATCAGACAGAGTTGAGAAATCTCTTAAATTCAGCCTCTCCAACCCCAAAAATTTCCATTTCCCTGAGATTCACCTCAGCTATATTTCTAAATATTGGCGGCCTCTCACAATATTGGGTCCGTGCAAACCCCTGATGGAGTAGATATTTATGTCTCCTATTGAAGGGCTGCACAGAAAGCCCTATTTTTTCTAATAATCCCGAACAATCTATTTTGTTATTAAGTATATCATATATAAACTTGAGGCCCCTTTGCCTCCTTCTACTCTCCAGAGACCTCACCTCGAATAGGCCTAACAATTCATGATATGGGGTATGATGAGTGTAGAAGCCCGTACTTTTATAGAAAAGATAACGATAGAATTTTTTTGCACGGACTCCACACTCTCCATTTGTGTCCTGGTAATCGGGTCCCATATCACCGAGGCGTACTCGAGGCGAGACCTCACTAGAGATATATACAAATTATTAATGACATTTATTTTATTAAATTGTTTGCTATTTCTAATTACAAAGCCTAACATTTTGTAAGCTTTATTTACAATGTTGTTTATATGTGGATTGAAGGTAAGCTCTTCATCCAGAAACACACCCAGATCCTCCACTATATGTTTCCTATTAAGTGTTTCGCCATTTAGAACATAATTACATATTAACTTATTTTTTTTTCTTGAAAAGGTTATTATATGACATTTTGTTTCATTCAATTTTAAACCATTCACGCTGCACCATCTGGATAGATTACAAATATCTCGTTGTAACCCCAGATGATCATTCCCAGTGGTGACTTGACGGAAAATTTTCAGATCATCAGCATAGAGAAGAAAGTTATTTTTTAACATCACAGCAACATCATTCATGTAAATGAGAAACAATAATGGCCCTAAGTTAGACCCCTGCGGGACTCCGGAAGTGACGAGATACTCCCTGGATAGAGCATTCCTGTAACATATATACTGTTTCCTGTTCGAGAGATAGCTACTAAATAGTTTTATCAGATCAGTGGATAATCCATATCTGTCTAATTTTAATATTAATAGTTGGTGGTTTACTGAATCAAAAGCTTTAGAGATGTCAGTATATATAGCATCAATTTGGTTACCCCTTTCCATTGAACTCAATAGGTATTCAATATAGATAGCTAAGTTGGAATTTACTGATCTTTTGGGCCAGAACCCGTGCTGATGGTCAGAAATAAATCTGGACATATAAGAAATGACCCTCTTATATATAATTTGCTCAAAGATCTTCGCGGGTGCTGATAAGATGGAAATTGGCCTATAATTTTCAATCAGTTGGGGATTCCCCTTTTTCAATATGGGAGTCACACGAGTGGTTTTCCATTTCTCTGGAAATATGCCAGTTTTAAGGCTTTGGTTAAATATATGAAAAAGGGGTTCAACCAACAAATCAGAACAGCCCTTAAGTATGTAAGGGGGTATCCCGTCAGGACCAGGAGCCCGCTTGGGCTTCAAACAGGAAATAGCAGACAATAAACAATTATTTAACTTTAGAGAAAAAGTTATAAATACTGCAATGAATGAATAATAAAAATGTAAAAATGCATCTGAAAAATATAAATATTAGACCATATCTTTTTTTTCCTTAGAGGTGTTAAAGATTTGAATACACCTGGTGATAGCTAAAGAGCCAAGGAAAATGCCCTAATAAACAACTTTTCTATATGTTTGCCTATTTGGAAATTACAAGCCTTTAAAGCAGTCGCGCGCGGATTTTGAATAGACTTTTGCTTCATTAATATCTAAAATTATTTCTATTTAAAATAATTAAAAGCAAATATTTGAAGAACTATATTTTTTAATACCTATTATATTAATATGACATTAGATATTGAGAAAATAACGAGGAATATTCAAGCAGACAAGTTTTTTCCATCATAATTTCCACTCCGAAAAGCCCAAATTCATTGTATTATTTCAAGAGGAAATAATGGACCAATCCGATTAAAATTTTACCTTTCGATTCATCAATAATCCCAGTTTAAAATATAATTTTTTTATTTTAGTCAAATTATTTTTTATATTGTTTTAACACCAATAATAAAAATGTAAAAATGCATCTGAAAAATATAAATATTAGTCCATATCTTTTTTTCCTTAGAGGTGTTAAAGATTTGAATGCACCTGGTGATAGCTAAAGAGCCAAGGAAAATGCCCTAATAAACAAGTTTTGTATATGTTGGCCTATTTGGAAATTACAAGCCTTTAAAGCAGTCGCGCGCGGATTTTGAATAGACTATTGCTTCATTAATATCTTGAATTATTTTAATTTTACCTAACTAAAAGCAAATATATGATGAAATATATTTTTTAATATCAATTATATTAAATAAACAACAGATATAGGAAAAATAATACAAAATATTCAGGTGCTTTTTTACCTGTCTGCGTTTGGAAAACCCCAAATTCATTGCAGTATTTATAACTTTTTCTCTAAAGTTAAATAATTGTTTATTATTATACCCTTTTGTATTCAATTCTAAGGAAACCGAAAAAGGATATATGACCGGAAAGTCAAAAGGTCCTTCAAGAGACTTGCGACAAAAAATATATTAAAATAAAATTCAGTTTCGTTCATACTTTAGTGTGCTATACATCTTATCATCCCTAACTATATCCCTATATTTCATATAAGTATAATCGAAATCTTTTAGTTTCTCAAACAAATACGTATATACCAAACATGAGATGCTCAGGCATTCAAGTGAATTCAACACACAAGTGTGGTATATTTATATAATATTTGTTCTATGAGAAAAAAGACGTCTATATATTTACATTTACATTTTCTTCTAATTCTTAACAAATAATTTAGGTGCTTATTTTCGAAATTAATGCATCATATAGCATCCTGAAGATGACGAATAATGTTTCCGAAATACTGTATATTTATTTGATTGTATTTATTAGATCATATTTTTATTTTATTGTATTGTTGGTTTGTAAAATAAACCTCGGTGTCAATGTCAAAAACATGTCATTTTTTAAAACAAAATATTTGTTAAAAAAAATTCGCTTTAAAAAAAATTTTTTTTTATCGTTATAATAAAAATATAATAGATTTATCTTAAAAGACATAACCAAAAATATATGTATACAAAATTTCATCAAAAAACACTCCTTATTAAAAATGATAGAGATTAAAAAAAAAAAAAAAAAATACGCATGAAAAAGAGTTTTTTATTTTTTATGGCTTTTATAATTGTAAAAAAAAACATTTTATAACATATTATTAAAGGGGATACTTAAAAGCATATGTACAAAAATTTTCACCAAAAAATACCGACTAATAAAAAAGTTATACGACTTTTGGCCGCTTTTCGAGCGATCCGGACCACTGTGCGACAGCAAGACATCATGAGGCATATAAAAAATTATTTTTGAAACATTCTTTTTAACTCACCACTCTCTTCTCACGAATGTCCCTCTTTTTCGTTATATTATAAATCCACTGAAGAAGGAGTGCCAATAAGCCTCCGAAACATTTGGAAATATTACCTTATGTTTAATAAAGAATTGCTGAATTACCAAACAAACAGAGTACAACTGACAAATAGAGCAAGGGCGCGCAACTTTATCCGCACAGCTTGTATTGACATGTTTCGGAGCTAGTCGGCACGGGTTGCAGTGCCCCAAATATGCTAAAATTTTATTTGTGAGTATTTTAGGGGCAAATGAAAAAAACTAGGCCCTATGCGTTCCAAAATAAATACTTTGAAAAATAAGGGACACCCTAATGTAGATGATATATTAATTATTTCAAATTCCTTCGAGGAACATTTTTTTTTTTTTTTTTTTTTTAAGGTCCTTCTCGGCATCTAAGGCCATTTAGACCCCATCCCTATTTATTTCAAATGATTTGTAGTCAAATCAAATGAAATAAATTTTTCTCGCTTGGGATGGGAAGCGAACCCGGGACTCCGGTGCGAGAAGCTAATGTCTTCTCACTGAGCCACGGCTCCCGGGCCGAGGAACATTTAGAACATATAAAATTCATATTTAAAAAATTTAAAGAATTCGGAGTATTTAATTTAAGCAAATCCAAATTTATTAGTAAAGAGGTGTATTTTTTTAGGATTTGTTGTATCAGGTAGCGGTATAAAACGAAAAAAGAAAAACTCGAAGTGATCTATAATTGGCCAGTTTCTAGTAATAAGAAAGATTTAAAATCATTTTTAGATTTTATTGCTTTTTATCGTCATTTTAGACCCCAGCATGCGAACAAGACAGAAAATTTGAGAAAATTAATAAAAGGAGATCAAAAATGGAGATGAGATGATAGTAGTCAAGAGGCATTTGAGAATATAAAGAGAGAATTTCTACACTATGTACCGTTATACTTTCCAGATTATAAAAATCCATTTTATGTTTACACGGATGGGTCAAAGCACGGAGTAGGAGCGGTAATCACCCAAATTACTAACAATAATGAGAGACCTTTTGGCTTCGTGAGTCGTACTTTACAACATTACGAGATGAATATATCCGTCACAGAGTTTGAATTGCTTAGTATATTTGTCACCTTAAAAAATTATCAATAGGCCTATATGTTATTGGGATGCGATATAATCATAAAATCATTTATCGTTAATATTGTCAAACAAGGTGCCTTTTAATGATAAAATTGCGCGTTGGTTAAGTTTTATAAATCAATTTCGTATAGAATTTGTATCTATCCCAGGGAAGGAGAATAAGATCGCTGATTTATTAAGTAGAAACACATTTAGATATAAAGAACTCGATAATGAAATTATTATTGGTGTACAATGCCCTTTTGCCTATGATAACGATTTGGTGATAAAATTAAAATCTATTGAACAGGAGCAATTAAAGGACACTTTTTGCATGAAAATTAGATCTAATATGGAGAAATATAAATAACATTTTCAAATATATAATCGTTTTTATAAGATTTAAACTTTCGACCGTTGGTTCTCGTTGAAACATTTTGTAAATTAAAATTAAATATACAAATTTAACACTAGGTTATTTGTTTCAAAGGTTTTATTAATTAAAAATTAACACTTGATACGTATTTCGACAATTCCTTGTCATCATCAGAAGTGATTACTTACGTATCAAGTGTTAATTTTTAATTAATAAAACCTTTGAAACAAATAACCTAGTGTTTAATTTGTATATTTAATTTTAATATATAATCGTTTATTATTCAGGGTTGAAGATAAAATATCCCCGGCAGGGCCGCAGACAGACTTGACGGTCCCCAGGGCTACTTACTAATACGGCGGGCCCCCCCCCCAAAAAAAAAAACCAAGTTTTTTTTACTATGTAAAAGGCTATTGTGTCCTTCATGCCAACAATTTTTAATTAAATGCTTTAATTTAACTTTCTCAAAATCACCAAATTTGAGTCTTTGTTTAAGTCACTTGCCGATGAGTTAGAGGTGTGAAATTTGATATTTAAGGGTCATTTTTGATGACGCAAATTGTGAGTTGGGTTTTACCAAAATAGACCAAACTAATGTGGTACTTTATTTGTAACCTCACGCGTATTAATCTGATTTCAAAGGACTTCTCGATGAGCTAAAGGTGTGAAATTTGATATTTATGGGTCATTTTTGATGACGCAAATAGTGAGTTGGGTTTTATCAAAATTGACCTAACTAATGTGGTACTTTATTTGAAACCTCATGCGCATTAATCTATTTTCAAAAGACTTCCCGATGAGCTAGAGGTATGAAATTTGATATTTTAGGGTCATTTTTGATGACGCAAATAGTGAGTTGGGTTTTATCAAAATTAACCTAACTAATGTGGTACTTTATTTGAAACCTCATGCGCATTAATCTATTTTCAAGACTTCCCGATGAGCTAGAGGTATGAAATTTGATATTTTAGGGTCATTTTTGATGACGCAAATAGTGAGTTGGGTTTTAGCAAAATTGACCAAACTAATGTGGTACTTTATTTGTAGTCTCAAGCTTCCTGTCTTCCTTTTTTTAATTAATATTCTAACTATAATAAAAAAGACTAAAAAGTTTAAAATAAAAATATAATAAAAAAAGACTTTTTAAAATAATGCTTTTATTTAAATTGAATTAAAAAGGGAGAAATAATTTTATTGTTCTTGTTAAAATTGTTGAATATTTATGACTTAAAATAAAAGCGTGGGGCGCTTCGAAGTGATTCCGAGGCTCTAAGTATATACAATTCCATAAGCTATCAATGAGCGCCCCACGCTTTTATTTTAAGTCATAAATATTCAACAATTTTAACAAGAACAATTAAATTATTTCTTTCTTTTTAGTTCAATTTAAATAAAAGCATTTTTTTAATAAGTTTTTTTTATTATATTTTTATTATTATAGAGCAGTGGTTCCCAATCTTTTTTTGATGTGCGGCCCACTTTTTCCGGAGAACAAGAGTAAAAAGTGGTCTTCAGAAGATTTCAATCGCAAAATGAGAATATACATTTTAAAAGAGCATCTAAAAAATAATTGATTTTTTGAATTTTAAAAAAAATCGTTGGAGCAAATTTTGAGAAAATCGAAAAAAACTGAAAAAGTACATCAGTAAAGTACTAGTACTCTTTGGCCGATTTTGATTAAAAGCTTATTTTTCCGGTCCCGGGGGGTGTTTAACTTAAATATAAAATTTCAACCTCGTAGCTCAATTCCTTCATCCTTAAAATTGAACACACACACACACACACACCCACACACCCACCCACCCACCCACCCACCCACCCACAGACAGACCATGTCGCGAAAACCACTTTTTTTGGATTCAGGGGACCTCAAAACGTGAAGATCCATCAAAATCTCGACATCGAATTTTTGACATGAATCCAATACTTTCTCTCTATATATATATTACATATATACATAGGTAAGAGAAAGTAATAATCAACAAATATTTATACAATCAATTTTACAAATTCATTCAACAGTAGGCTATTGAAATTATAGAGTTTTAAGAGTGGGTAAATAAAGGGGTCTTTTAATAGTTATTTAATTTCGAATTTTTCATTCCCAACTGATAAAACCCCGTTAGTTTGCAAGTGAATGGAATTTTTATAAATAGAGAATGTATTTTATAATTTTTCTTCTTGGGTGCTTAGAGAGCAATGCTGTCTTGTCTATCGATCGATCGAGGCCTGCTCGGTTGTTGCCTGCCTGTCAGGCGTCTTTTAATTCTATTTGAGACGAGCCATGCATGAGTCAGTCGTTTCTCTCTCTCTCTCTCGTGTGTTTAGTTATTTTATAATGTGTGTGCAAATCAAATGAGACGTTCATCCACCAAACTCGTTAATCCCCGGATGTTCATCTCATTAATACGGTAATGAATCTTTACATATGTCATTTGCATAACAAATTAAATTTCTATTTTTTTTTTTCTCTCTTAAAATATAATTATAAAATTATCCAATTTTTAAATACAACGAACGCAATGATGAAGTCGTGTACCCCAGGTGGGGGTGATAAAGGGTGTAAATCACCCCTTCTAATAAACAAAACAGTATTTTCCTTCAAAAACTAAATTTTAATAGAAAATTATTATTTTTTTTTTAGTTTTTTACTTTTGAGCAAATATTTTCTATCCCTTGTCACCCTCCACCCTTCTAACTGAGAATTTATTAGTTCTCCTATTTAAATGAACTTTTATCTCTCGTTAATCGTATAGTTAGTTATAAGGGAGATTTTTAGAGGTGGAATTTTTTTTCACTGTCAGAATGGATTCTTTTCTTAAACAGTTTCTCCCCTCGCCCCCTCTAATTATAAGTTTCATCAATTCGGACGATTTTTTTTTTAATTGTTTTTACGCGTTGATCGATCGAAATGACGAGGATTCGTTCCTGTTAGAATCTTTTCTATTTTTTTGTGATTATTCATTTTCCGTGCTCAGGGTTTGTTTGTTGTCTCCTTTTGAAATATTTTAATTGAAACTGTAACCGGCAAATTAATTATTTTAATTTAATTTTATTTCCAATTCTAATTTCCCAATATTATTTTTTATTTTTTTATTTTATCCAATTTTTTATTTTTCTAAAGTAGAAAATCCGTTTATTTTCTCTAAAATTTTTCTAACGTATTTTTAACGACTTTTGTATAAAATTTCCGTCGCCTCATGCAAACGACACGAGCACGATTCAATTGCTTTGTGACTCTCGCCTTGTAAAGTCATATTGGTTATTCACAATATTTTTGCGCCCTGCAAAATTAATACGACAGTCCTTGTCAATATTATTGTATTTTTTTTATTACATAACCCTTATGTATTAATACTTTTTTTCTGGTTAATTAATGATTCAGTTTTTTTTTTTTTCTCTAATTAAAATATTTTTACGTTCTTCAACTTGTTACCTGTTATATATTTTTATCGTTATTTATTTTGTTACTCTATCATTTCAAAGAAGAATTAAACCAATTGCGTGTTAATTAATAATTGTTAAATCAAAAATTTCGTGTTGTCATTTGGTGTGTGTGCGTGTGAACCCTTCCCCCACCATCAACCATCTTCAACGACAATTTGGCAACGGGAAACGAAAATTCATCCTAACTGGTACCCATCCTGGAGCCAGCAGAAAATCATCTATCATAAATAGCATCCAAACCTGGAGCTAACTGCATAATATTTATTATAAAGGACACCCGATCAAGGGCAAACTTTATAAAATCTATTATAAATGGCGCCCAACGTGGGGCCAACTTCATCACATCAATTATAAAACTAGAATTTTAACTTCAATTCATTCAGATAATATAGACCTATTAATTTTTTTTTATTTATTACAGTATATAAAAAAATAATTTTTTTTATCTAGCTACGAACTTGATTTCTTTGTATATTACTTTTTGTCTAATCTAATAAAAAAGATTTTCTCTTCGAACGGAATAGGGGTGGTTTTTTTTTTTTTTTTTTTTTTTTTTGGAGGTGGTGGCTTCAAATAGCCATTGATTCAAATAAATTTTATAAAATTCTTTATCATTTATTTTAAAGAACAGACAATTTCAAAATATCTTAATTTTTCTAATAAACTTCTCAATTGTTCATCCCTTTATCAATTAATAATTAAATATGTCGAGAGGGATGGAAAGCAGAGGGGGGCAAATTACTTGATTATATACTCATCTATTCTTTTCTATAAACTTTTCCATAAAAAATCACTCAATTTTCTTTTTAAATAGAAAGATTTGTTAAATAAAAAAAAAATTTATGAAAAAGAAACAAACCCTTAAGAAAATTGGACAAAAATCTTTCAAATTAGAAACAAATCAAGTAGGCTACTTAATTAAATAAAAATAAATATATTTTTTAATAATCCGTTATCTGGATGAATTGAGGTAAAAATTCTAATTTAAATTGTATTAATTCCCCATTTGAAGCTAAGCTAAACACTTGCCCGATAAGCATACTAATATCATACTTATATATAAAAGGCTAAGAGGGTGTCCGATGTGTGAAACAACCAATCAGGCCTCACGGATAGCGCCATGGTAACAAAATATAAATATTTACCCATGTTTACGATTTTTTTTATTTATTTACATTTTGAATTCTAAAATATCGGTGTAAATTTTTTTGTCTGTGTACCGGGAGAGTTCCGGAAAGGATATGATTCACAAAAAATCTTAAGTCCATGAATGATTAACCGCTAAAATAATCTCTACATATAAAAATGAAAAGGGAAAATGTATGTACCGGTATGTATATAAGTAGGCGAGCAAGGGGGTCCAGGGGGCGCAGCCCCTGCCCTAGACGGAAAGCCCCGCCGAAGGCGGGGCTTTGCGTCTAGTACTTTTATATTTAAACATGAGAAAGGAAAGGATTACGGGAAAATAAAACAATTATTTAATAAAATAATCTTTATTGAATACTTAAATTATGATGATAGAAGCCGATTAAAAAAAAAATATTTCTTTGTTTCAGAAGAGAGCAAATGCATCTGCGTCAAGGGGGCCAAGGGGCCAGTCGATTGAACTCACCTCTCTGCAAAGTGCCTCTCTTCGAGTGCGATTCTATTGAGTGGGAATAAAACATCTCACACACCCCCTGACTCCACAATTAAAAGGTATTTATAATTTTCATTTTTCTCTTGAAGAAAGAAAGGGTTAACATTTTATTTTTATATTTTCTTTCTTATTTATAAAATTATACTTTGTCTTAAAACTTGAAACCAGAGGGTGTAATCGGGTGTACATCTTTAATATCATTAATATTTTTCCTTAAAAATAAGGGTAAAAAAATGGTTTATCAATATTATTATTTTTTATTTTTGTATAAACTCTCATTCTACACACAAACACACGAATCTCTATATAATAAGAAAAAATAATACATTTTATTTTTTACAGGGGTGGCTATGGCTAGAGGTCCACTTCTCCCTTCATCATCTTCCTTGTCGTTTGAGCACCCCCCGCACTTCGAGGCCATCCCTCTCTCTTCTTAGTAAGTCCTGACAATCAAGTTTTCTTTGTCCATATCTCAAATATTAATTACCATTTCTTGTAAGAGTCTCTCTCTCTCTCTTTTTTTGACTCAGCTTCCAAAAGTTTATTTTGAATGGGAGGGTAGCATTTTTTTTTGTATTTTTTGTTTTTCTGGATTATTAAAAAATTAAAC
This sequence comes from Euborellia annulipes, assembly GCA_023213315.1. Taxonomy (NCBI): domain Eukaryota; kingdom Metazoa; phylum Arthropoda; class Insecta; order Dermaptera; family Anisolabididae; genus Euborellia; species Euborellia annulipes. Next base: position 9,898 of record JAKCPI010001651.1, on the reverse strand, counting down.
TATAAAATTTAAAAATTCCTATAACTTCTCTTTATCTCTTTTAGCGTACTAACTTGGAATAATATTTCTAATTAACCCTTGTATATTGGATAATCTATTATTATTATTTGCATTTTTCATTTTCATAAATTCATAAAAGGGTTAAAATTTTATTTTTATATTTTATTAAGTATAAAATATAAAAACTTTGAGAGGGTGGTTAGGGTTATACACGTATATACATTTCGCTATTTAACAACTACACAACCTTATTAAAATATTATTACTATTTTTCTCTTATAAATATTTCTCATTCTGGCAAATTGTTTTTCGGTGATGTTTCTATGCATCTTACTCAAATGTTTTCTTTTTTTCTTATCAGACCAAGACCAAGGAGTTAATTTAATAAAAAATATTCCAAATCAATTAATCATCTTATTTGCTTGGTTTTTTTTTTACTTACCCATATCGTTAAATAAAAATTCGAAAAAAAATTCAAATTATTTCAATGCATTTTTACAAATATTTATCTTTGCGATATTTTTTCTAACTCTTTTTTTACTTTCTCTTTTATTAAGTAAATATATCTAAAATTATAATTGGGATTATCTAAGCTATCGTATGTTTAAATATATCTATTAGGGGTCCAGTATTTAAGCCATTTGGTATCCAAATAAAATCATCGAACTGCCAGGGGTCCGAACCGAATAAACTTTATTAACTATTGAAATATGTAGCTTATAATGGATTAATAAAAATTACAATATACTAACTTAATTAAATAAATTTCTTTTGTTCCAGGATCTCTGTATGTCAATCAGCGGCCAAGTCGACGAGGGTCATCCGAAAATAATAAATACATGCATGTGAGTTGAAGAAAATAATTTAAAAAATACTATTTCATATGCAAATGGACTTTTTTCTTTTTATTAAATGCCCTCGGCCTAATGGTCAGCTTAAATTATAAAAAAATTTAAATATTCTATTTACAAATGAAATGAGATCAAGAATGAAAAGTAATATAAATAAATGTTATTTATATTATAAAGGGAGATCTTTTCCATTGCATTAAAAAATTGAACTCTTTTGCAAAACGCGAACACGTAGCCCATCGCCTTTGAAGTTTGAGAATTTTCAAAATTTTCTTAAACCCTTTGAAGGGACTAAATTGATTTTACATTCCAATTAAACTAGAAATTTATTATTTAGAATCCTTTATTGATAAAAATAATCTTAAAGAGTTCATTAAAGAACTAATAAAAAAAGATAGATTTTTAATAACGCTATCTTTCTCAAATTTATTTATGTTTCCTGAATGTTTAAATTTAAAAATTTATTCTCGTTCTTGGGGCATAGCACAGTGGTAGAGTATCCCCCTCTTGTGCTAGGGGTTTAAATAATATCCCGGGGGCTAATTAGGATGAGAGGAGAATGATGACATGCGCCTTGAATTTTAATTCTAAAGAGAGATTGATTAAATTGTACCATCTGTCAAAGTTCCTCAGCATAAATCTGTTCATATCTTTAATTTCATAATTATTTCGATTATATAAAATTATATTTAACAAATGTGTGAGATGTTTAGTCAAATCCGAATTGAGGTATTGAATATTAGATCTCGAAAATTATTTAAATAAAATGAAATACTGTAATAATGTCGGACTTATCAAAAGAAATCTCAATTACTCCATTTTCTGTTTTACAGAATTTAACTCTTTAAAGATATTGCATCCGCCTCAGGTATTTATTCAATAAGGGATGATTTTAAGAGTGTATGGCCTTTTTAAGCCTTTTTACGATATCCGTTATTTAATAATATATATTTATTTGGAGTCCAGGCATTCTTATTTAAGCCATTTGGTATCCAATTGGCTTAAATAAAATCATCGGACTGCCTGGGGTCTGAACCCGCGTTAGCACGCTAACCACTACACCAAACCCCGAGGGCACACTATTGGTTAATTTATTAAGCCTTTCTAATTAATGATTAAAAATTCTAAGAAGGATGGAAAGGAAAAATTGAGTTCATATATTCTAAATTTTAATTAGTTTATTTTAGAAAAAAACCAAACAGCTTATAGAGCGGGCGCTGGAGGTAGTTGAGTATGCAAAATTTGAGGACCGAATTCTGACAATGGATTTGGGCTAAGAATAGCTCCCAGAATAAGGATCCGGATCTTGCCGGGCCAATTTTTGGTCCAATTTTTTTTTACCCCCACCCCTCTTTTTCCATAGGAAATCAATGGAGTGCATGCTAAGATGATGTGAAGATTTGCAATTATGGTCAAATTCGAGTACTTAAAACCTCAAACAATGAAAAAACTGTCTTGTCAGCAACTGAGGGGATCCTCTAGAGTCCCCTGAGAAGTACTATCTTGCCACCAGTTGTGGTGGTCCCCTCTAACCCCTTCATCTCTTTTCTCTCTCTTTGTTATAAATTTAAATATACGGCTTTAACACCATGCCAAATTGTGGGGACCGGCAATTATGCTCATAATCCACTACCTGGTATCCCAATCAATGAAAAATACTATCTTGCCACCAGTTGCGGTGGTCCCCTCTAACCCCTTCATCTCTTTTCTCTCCCTTTGTTATAAATTTAGATGTACCGTTTTAAAACCATGCCAAATTGTGGGGACCGGCAATTATGTTCATAATCCATTACCTCCTGCTCCAATCAATGAAAAATACTATCTTGCCGCCAGCTGCGGTGGTCCCCTCTAACCCCTTCACCTCTTTTCTCTCCCTTTATTATACATTTAGATGTACTGTCTTAAAACCATGCCAAATTGTGGGGACCGGCAATTATGCTCATAATCTACTACCTGGTGTATTTATAATAAAGGGAGATAAAAGAGGTGAAGAAGGTTAGAGGGGACCACCACAACTGGTGGCAAGATAGTATTTTTCATTGATTGGAGCACCAGGTAGTGGATTATGAGCATAATTGCCGGTCCCCACAATTTGGCATGATGTTAAGGCCGTATATTTAAATTTATAACAGAGAGAGATAAAAGACGTGAAGGGGTTAAAGGGGACCACCGCAGTTGGCGGCAAGATAGTATTTTTCATTGATTGGGATACCAGCTAGTGGATTATGAGCATAATTGCCGGTCCCCACAATTTGGCATGATGTTAAGGCCGTATATTTAAATTTATAACAAAGAGAGAGATAAAAGAGGTGAAGGGGTTAAAGGGGACCACCGCAGCTGGCGGCAAGATAGTATTTTTCATTGATTGGGATACCAGGTAGTGGATTATGAACATAATTGCCGGTCCCCACAATTTGGCATGGTGTTAAAGCCGTATATTTAAATTTATAACAAAGAGAGAGAAAAGAGATAAAGGGGTTAGAGGGGACCACCACAACTGGTGGCAAGATAGTACTTCTCAGGGGACTCTAGAGGATCCCCTCAGTTGCTGACAAGACAGTTTTTTCATTGTTTGAGGTTTTAAGTACTCGAATTTGACCATAATTGCAAATCTTCACATCATCTTAGCATGCACTCCATTGATTTCCTATGGGGGGGGTGGGGGTAAAAAAAAATTGGACCAAAAATTGGCCCGGCAAGATCCGGATCCTTATTCTGGGAGCTATTCTTAGCCCAAATCCATTGTCAGAATTCGGTCCTCAAATTTTGCATACTCAACTACCTCCAGCGCCTGGTCTATTAAGTATTATTTTTTAACTCATCTTAAAAAAAAAAACTTATTTTATTTCTATTGAATTTTTGATTTTTTTTTTTTTACTTCTATTCAACTTTTAATGTGACTTGCACAAATAAGATTAATTCAGTGGCGGATTCTTCGGGGGTTTTTTTATTTTTATTTTTTTTTTTTATTTAAGGATTTTGTGGGCATCTATGGTCATTTAGACCCCTTTCCTATTTATGTAAATTGATTGGTTACAAATTCAATTGAAATTAAAGCCCGGAAATCATAATTTCTTTAGATTACTAGTTTTTATAATATTGTGAATTTCTTCTCGGGGGGGGGGCGATCGCCCCCCTTGCCCCCCCCCCCTTTAATCCGCCCCTGGATTAATTAAATAATTTTATCCTAATATAAATATTCCAATATACTCTAGTTGTAAAGGATATTTAGGAAAGGATTACGGGATAAATAAAACAATTATTTATTAAAATAATCTTTATTTAATATTTAAAATAGAAGAGGATAAAAAATAATAAATATTTCTTTGTTTCAGAAGGAAGAGCATCCTTGTGCGTCATCAACATGATCAAAGAAAGATTATTTACGCAAATGGAAAGTATTTTTAAATAAAAAGTATAAGCAAGCAAGCAAGTGATTTAGTTTGATTCACTTCGAGCAAGGGGCCAGTCGATTGAACTCATCTCTCTGCAAAGTGCCTCTCTTCTATTGCGATATAAAACATCACACACTCCAATTAAAAGGTATTTATTATTTGCATATTTCAAGGTTAACATTTTATTTTTATATTTTCTAATTTATAAAATTATCTATTATATTCAATAATGAAACCAGAGGGTGGTAGGGGGTGTACATTTCCTATTCCAATTAAAATATTAATACTAATTTCTCTTCGAAATCTTTTATCAATAATATTTTTTTTATTAAACTCTGTATTTCTTCAAATTATAAAATTTTTATCCTTTACAGAGGTGACTGACTGTTGCTAGAGGTTGTCTTCTCCCTTCATCATCGACCCTGTCGTTTGAGCATCAACATCTGAGCGCACTTCGAGGCTTTCTCTCGACCTCTGCTCTAGGTAAGTCCTATCCTGAGCCTGACAATTTCAATTTTATTAGTTCATATCGCAATATTAATTACATTTTCCTTGGGAAAGGTCATAGTCTCTCTTTTAATATCTCATGTTTAGAAAAAAACCCTCCCCCCTCATTTCCTGATACAATATTTGATTTGTATGTGATTATCATTTGAAGCTATAGGACTTTGCCTCTTTTTCTCTCTCTTGATTAGGCTACAAACAGATTTCTTTTGTGAGTGATTGTAACATTTTTTCATTTTTGTTTTAATAACAAATTAATTTTCTTGATTATAAAAATTTTAAAACTTAGAAATTCTAATTCTCTTTGGGAATTTGGGAACAATCTAATATCTAATATTTCGTATTATAATTTAAAAAAACTTGTCTGTTTTCTATATTAGGCCTATCGAAATGATTGGGATGCTAATGATTAAATTTTTTTTTTAAATAACTTTCAATTCAATTTTCTTTTTAGGCCTAACTTCCAATTTTTTAAAAAAAGCTCATTTTTTTCTTTCTTTTTTTACGATTTAAGGAACAAAGGGACAGCATTTTGAAGGGTGCTAGTCGATTTATAGACGATTTCTATACTAACAAGTCTTTTTATAAAATTGTATCTTTTTACTTTCTTTACTCAATAGATCAACAACTTACTTACTTATTTACCTGAAAATTTACAAACGTGAAAGGGATAGACTTTGAGGTAATAGGGGGTGCGAGGGCATATTTTATTCCTCTATTTAAAGATAGGATAGAATTTAACTATATCAGATAATCAAACAATTGCCTCCTTTGAAATTTATTAATATGTAATTTTAAGGGGGTTTGAATAAAATATTCCTATATACTGTGGCATCACAGGATTTTGATTTTATTCCTCATCTAATACAGTAGTACGGGTTTTGGGGTTCAAACCCCCCCCCATGGGACCCAAGCCATGACTAAATATTTAATACAAATTATATTTCATATAGGGTAAGGGAAAGTAAAATATAATTATTTACTCTAGCTAAAAAAACAAATCAAAATGATTTATAAATACCCTAAAATAATCTTAAATTTTTGAAAAAAAAATTTCTTGATCCCCCCCCCCCCATCAAAAATTTCTGGCTACGCCAATGTAGCTAAAAAGAATATTTGGAAAAAGGATTGAAGGATAAATAAAACAATTATTTAATAAAATAATCTTTATTGAATATTTGAAATATGGTAATACAAGAAGATAAAAAATAATATTAATAAATAAATATTTTTATTTTGTTTCAGAAGAAGGAGCTTTTAGGAAAAAATCCATGCGAGTCTTCCTTAGGCTCTATTCACACGGGGATACTCAAATCTCGGATACTTGTTGACTAGTAGACTCGAGACTGGTAGCCTCGAGACTGTAGTTGCCTGTCATATTCACACGGCCGCTACTTAAATCGCGAGTATCCTATCAACCTACTCAGTTCCCTCCAAATTTTAAACATCAATATTTGAAGGGACAAAAAGTTATTCTTAATAATTACTCTGGTATTGTTAATAAAATTTTGTATAGTTTGTATTTGGTTAACTTGCTTTTTTCAATTTGAATAAATATGGCCTCCAAGACCTTAAATTAAAAAAAAAAAAACTTTGCTATAAAAAAAAAATAAATAAATAAAATAAAACACTCGATTATTTGTTTACAATTAATAAATAATTTTAAACAAATAAATATTTTGGGTTATTTCTCAATTTTTTTATCTTTATTTTTGCTAAACATTAAAATTTTAAAATTCTAAAAAATTTTTTTTATGTAAAACATTTACCCTCTCTTCCCACTCAATCAAAATTTTTCAATTTCCTCCACTAGCTTCAGATTTGTTTCTTTTTCGCGCATTTTTTTTGGAAAGTATCGAGATAGAGCCTTAGGATCAAAGACACAGCACAAACGTAAATTTTTTTTTTTTAATTGTGAACTGATCTGCATCTCCTCTATTGCGATGATATTAGGGAGAATAAAATGTCACACACACCACATCTCGCTCTTAAAAGGTATTTATTATTTGAATATTTCACTTTTATAAAGGGTTAACATTTTATTTTTATATTTTTTTGTTAATTCTCTTTCTCCTTGTAAAAACACATATATAACACACACACACACACACACACACACAAACATACGAATTATATTTAGTAAGAAAAAAAGTAATAATAATTTTTATCTTTTACAGAGATGGTTATTGCTAGAGGTCGACTTCTCCCTTCATCATCGATCTTCTCGCTCGAGCATCCCCATCTCAGCAGCCCACTTCGATACTCTCTCCACTGGGTAAGTCCACACAATTAAATTTTCATTTTTTTGATTATGAAATAATTTAAAATTCAAAATTTTCAACTTGCAAATTCTAATACTCTTTGAGAACATTTTTACATAGAAAAATATAATTAAAAAAATTATTTGTGATTAAATTGATTTTTGCTGGGTTTTTTTTTTTTTTATTAATCATCTTCAAATATCAATTTATTATACATTCGTTTTTTACTTTCTTTTACCTATGTATATATGTAATATACGTATATAGAGAGAGAAAGTTCATGTCAAAAATTTGATGTCGAGATTTTGATGGATATACACGTTTTGAGGTCCCCTGAGTCCAAAAAAGTGATTTTGGCGACATGGTCTGTCAGTCTGTCTGTCTCTGTGTCTGTGAACAAAATATCTCGGGCATCTGTGTGTGAGTGTTGAGTGTGAATGGAAAAAGTGTAAAAAAAAAAAAAAAAAAAACTTGAATTCTAATATATCGGCGGAAATTATATAAGCTTATATATCTACACAAAAATCTGATGTGGCAAGCACAGGACACAACTTTCGATTACCGAAGGTAAGAGAAAGTTGTGTGCTGTTCGACAGTCACACCAGATCTTTTAAATTTTATTTTAAATTATATTCGTAAATAGTTTATAATTACCACCAACGCCGTGAACAAGGACCCATCGTCTTTATCGAGTTCGTTCAAATTATATTTATTTATTATTATTGGAGAAGAGTATGAGCGCTGTTTATAATTTTAATATATTTTTTTCTAAATTAAAAATTTCATTAACCAAATTGATAATACCTAGGCCAGGGGAACGCGATGAATCCTTTTTTTTTGTTCTGGACCATGCTTTTCTTTGGGTACTAGGATTCAATTCCCGTCAATGCATTTAGCATAGATATCTGTCATTATTTTGGTTAATCTCATACTTAGTAAATAAATAAATAAATTTAATCATTACTGATCGAAATGAATAGAATGGCTTCTTGTTAATTCTCTTTATGGAAGAGACTTTAAAACGTATATTTCTCTTAAAAATTTTAGGCGTGCGCGATAATTTTATAAATTCACGCATAGAAAGTATTTTTTTCAATAGAGGGTGAGTTTTAGGGGTTGATTAATGAAGTAAGTCTGTTAAAAATTATTTAAGTTGGAATATATCCCTAATAAATAAATAAATACTAAAAAGAAGCATAGGAAGTATTTTTTTAATAGAGGGTGAGTTTTAGGGGTTGATTAATGAAGTAAGACGTTTTGCACACCAATAAAAGACTATATGTGGACCTCAGGACAAAAATTCATTTTTTTTTACCCAACCCAAACCAGAGTTATAGAGCGCCAAAGTGGGCAAGAAAACTTAGTAACTTTTCTTTGCGTTTTAAGTCGATATTCAGGAATTTTTTTCATGTATTAATATTAATCCAATTTTAATGAATTTTTTTTTGAATCATAGATAAATTTATCTTCTTTCTGAATATATTTTTGTTTTTCTGGTATTACAGTTATTTATTTTTAAATAAATTTTTTTTGTAAGTAAAAAAAAGCAATATAAATTTTTTTCAATTTCAAAAAGTATATGGGATCCATGCGGATCCCTAACAAACTCAATAGATTCTGAAACTAGAATACTTGTAGAACATGATTGCATTGAAACTTTTTGCCCGAATTTGCCCGCCGAATTTTTATTAATTTTTTTATAATTAAATCGGCAGAAAAACAAATGATTTCCCTCAAACCAATTGAACTTCTCTCTGCTTTACAGATAATATTGAAACGTGACAAAGGGCTGACGGACAAAATAAAATCAGGCTATTATTAGAATGACCATAAAATTTTACGGTGGGGCCTCAAATTTTCTAATCTTTTGAAAAAATAATCTATGAAAAGGGAATATCCAATATTTGAAAATTTTATCTTTTCTTGTTCATATTCTTATTAATATTATTGAAATAACTATATTATTTTTGTATACAAGTGGTAAAGCCCCCTGGACCCCCTTACATGCCTTCGATGAGCAAGTGCATCAAATTTATTCTTGCTCATTATTTGGAAATTTTGCAATTGCTCGACTTTAAAGTTTTAAATTTCCTTCGCTGACTCCACTTCCTTTGTCTCTGGCCAATCAGCGAGAGAGAGTGGTAAACAGGAACATAAAACAGAAGTTAGTGGCTTTATATTATAGTAATGATATTTATTTTTTAGCAAATAATTTTTATTTAAGTATAATGACAGAGACATAGAAGCCGACTCCAAGGGGCCCAAGGGGCTCGAGCCCCCTCCCACCCCCACCCCAATGTTGAGGGAAGAGAAAATAAGTCATCTTTATAATCAGCAATCCATTAAAATGTATATAAAGAATTATTGCTTGTATAAGCTTATATAAAAAAAATTATTTTTTGACCCTTTGAGTAAGGGGTAGTTTATCCCATGTATATATTTGTAGAAATAAATGACATTTTTGTTACAAGTGACCTTTAAAATGTATATAAAGACATATTGCTTGTAATTATCAAAGCAAAATTTTTTTTGACACCTTGAATAAGGGGTAGTTCACCCATGTATGTTTTTGTAAAAATAGATGACATCTTTGGAATCAGCATCCATTAAAATGTATATAAAGACATATTGCTTGTAATTATCAAAAAAAAATATATTTTTTGCTCCCTTCAGTAAGGGGTAGTTCACCCCATGAATGTTTTTTGTAAAAATAAATGTCATTTTTGTAAAAAGCATATTTTTTTGATTTTTTGACATAAGTTTTATTTTATATTTCACACATCATAATTTTTTTTTCAACTTTGTCAAGGGGTAATTTCAACCCCTTTCGGTAAAACATGAAAATATTGAAGGGTATAGAAGAACATATGATTCTGTATGTATCGTT
>JAKCPI010001650.1:0-84298 GCA_023213315.1 Euborellia annulipes | reverse complement strand
GATCTATATATAATATATAGAGAGCGAAAGTATTGCGATCATGTCAAAAATTCGATGTCGAGATTTTGATGGATATACATGTTTTGAGGTCCCCTGAGTCCAAAAAAGTAGGTTTCCTTAAATTGGTCTGTGTGGACATTTTTAAGCATGAAGGAAATAAGCTACGAGGTTGAAATTTTATCTTTAAGTAAGGCACCCCCCGAAGTCGTGTAAATAAGCTTTTAAACAAAACGTACTAGTACTTTACTGATGCACTTTTTCAGTTTTTTTCGATTTTCTCAAAATCCGCTCCAACGATTTTGATTAAAATTCAAAAATCTATTATTTTTTAGATGCTCTTTAAAATGTATATTCTTATTTTGCCATTGAAATCTTCTGAAGACCACTTTACTCTTGTACTTCATAGGAAACAGGAAATTTCGATTCAAAAGGGGTGGTGCCCTTTGGAACTTTTTACCCATTTAAAAAAATTTTTTCCAATTATGATATTTTGTATTTATTTAGAATTCTCTATTGTTTAAAAATTTCCAATTATGAGATTAAAATTTTGAAAAAAAAACCATAGTTTATTTCAAGTAAAAATTCTTAAAATAAGATTCAAAATAATAAAAGTTGGAATTTTAAATGAATATGAATTCCATTATCTTACCTTTTTTCGCATAGTATTTCTAACATTTCTTTTTTTACTTTACAAAATTTTTATTTACCTATCTAGTTGTTATTTCGGATAAGTTTTTCCAGAGAGAATTCTTGTTATTATTTTAATTTAACCATTAACCACTTGAAGTTTAATGTTTCCTAAACCCTTCTCTTGAATAGCTAATCTTTATTTATTTTATATATAAAATAATAATTAAAACGGCCATCACATAGATTTCTATATTAATAAACTTATGTTTTCTCATCTAGATTTTGTCTTCATCAGTGATTTGCGATACTCTCCCAGCCTCCAACACGACTACAGACACACCAGAAGAAGCTCTAATAAATATCATTACTGATGAAAAGCTGGTAAACATAAATTACTATAGGGGTAGTGTCGTAGTTTTATTAATAATTTGATGATACAGTCAGAGGTGTAGCCTAGAGATTTTTTCAAGGGTGGGGGGGGGGGGGGGGGGAGGCCAAAAATGCCAACTAAATAAATTAGTCAATATGCCAAGTGTACAATCCATATTATTTTCATTCTAACATAAACAGGGAGGCCCAAAAATCACAAGACCATTTTAAAATAAAATAACTTTTTTATTTCTTCTCGATTCACATTTGTTCTTTTATAAACAGAAAACCCACTTCTTGCAAGGGGGTCCAGGGAGTGCCGTCACGCCAAAGATGGAATTTGCCGCTGGTTAAAAGTATAATAATAGCGCAATATGTCAGTATGTATAAATAGCCAAAAATGTGAAGTTCTTTAGAGTCTTTCCTTTTCTACTCTGAGCTTAAAAATTCAAAATTTCATCAAAATTGGACTAGTGGAGGTTAAGTTATTTAAATTCCCAAAATAGGCTGACCCAGGCTCCTTTTGAGTCATCAAGTTATTGCATATATATAGTCTGTGCAAATAACCACATCCTAAATTTTATTTTATTTAAAAAATAACATTCTTTAAATAACCACCATTTTGCTCTTCACGCTGATACGCTCTTTCTAGGGAGTGAACGAACCATCACCTGTCGTAATGTTTCTTGGTGTATGTTTTCAACACGGGAGGGGGTACAGCTCTATGAAGAGAATGTTTATAAGCTTTTACTTAAGGGATCACTGGCTAGATTGCTATACTGTGGCTGTTTTGCTTCAAAAGATATGTTACGCTGTCGGTGGTTTGAAAATCTGGATATAAATGAATTAACTTTTTATATTGAATAATAGAACGTGGCTGTAGCTGATATGTTTAAATGGAAACAGGATGCAGCCAAATAATTGATCAATCAATTATTTGGCTGTATCCTTTTTTCAATTAAACTTAACTTTTTATAAACTAATTGATTACTTTTAATTTAATTATCAATTTTTTACAATTTATAGAAGAACTTTTATTTAAAAAAGAATTTAATAGTACTACGTGCCAATTGAGTAGCTTAAAAAAGTTTCGAAAAGCCCTCGTGCTTGGTGTAATTGGATGAGTGGGAGTGTGAATGGGAAAAAGTATTTTTTTTTATAAAAAAAAAAAGTTTCGAATTATAAAGCAGAATGTGTACGAGTCAGTAAATACTTGGTATAAAGACATTTGAATTGCAAAAAGCTCGAGTTCAAATCTCTCTGGGAATAATTTTTTTCCCACCCACGCGTACTATAGTTGAGAAATCTGCCGCTAGGTGGCCTTTAACTTTAAACAACTTTAACCTGGAGCTGTCCAATCTTGATTGTGTTCATTGTCTTTGTTCTGTTTTCAATTGCTGAAAAGTTTATTGATTCTTGTGGTATACTCTATCTTTGAAATTACCCCCAGAGAAAGAATTCTGGAGCAATCAAGTCAGGTGAGAGTGACGGCCACTTGATTTCAGAATTTCTCGAAATTATCCTTCCTAAATATGTCATTAGAGCTCGATTGTCAGGCGATACCTCAGTGTGAAGAGCAAAATAGTAGTTATTGAAAGTTATTTTCAAAATTAAATAAAATTTATTTTCAAGATGTGTGTTTTCTGTTTATAAAAGAATAAATTTGAATTGGGAAGAAATAAAAACGTTATTTCATTTTAAAATGGTCTAGTGACTTTTGGACCACCCAATATTAATTTATACAATTTTTTTTGTTTCTCCACTGGATACAGTAATTATAAAGTGAATTGTATGTATTCAGTGAAAAATGTATTTTGGAAAACAATGTTTGTTGTCTGTTTTTTACTTTCTCTTACCTCTATATATCTTAATATATAGAGAAAGTTTTGAATTCATGTAAAAATTCGATGTCGAGATTTTGATGGATATATGTTTTAAGGTCCCTGAATCCAAAAAAATGGTTTTTGGTTAAAGGCACCCCCTGAGGCGTGAAAATAAGCGTTTGATCATAATCAGCCAAAAAGTACTAATACTTTACTGATGTACTTTTTCAGTTTTTTTTCGATTTTCTCAAAATTCGCTCCAACAATTTTGATTAAAATTCAAAAATCAATTATTTTTTAGATGCTCTTTCAAATGTATATTCTCATTTTGCCCTCAAAATTGTATGAAGCACACTTTACTATTGTATTTCATAAAAAAGATTGATAAATGGTTGTCATGGTTACAAAATATAAATATTTTCCCATACTTATAAATTTTACATCTTGAATTCTAATATATCAGCGTAAACTAAATATATCGATACGAAAAATCTGGTGTGACAAGATCAGTACATAACTTTCGATTACCGAAGGTAAGAGAAAGTTGTGTGCTGTGCGACACCCCAGATTTTTTGAATATCAATAAATAAATCTTTGCTGCATTTTTTCTAATTAATTATTAATAATAAAATTAATAATTAATTCCTTAATTAGATTAAATTCTCTACAGTAAAAATAATATATTTTGTATCATCAAATTATTAATTAAAATTAAATTGATTATAAAAATTGTACAATCCCACATTTAGACGTAAATTGTTTTGGTTTTTTTTAAAATTATTTTTAATTAATTTTCTTATATAAAAGGTATGGTGATAAACCAACCTTAAATAAAAAAAAAAATGTCTATTTGAAAATAAACGTTTATTTCAAAAATAAGAAATAACTAGAATTACTTTTCATATTTTTATTAAATTAAAAAAAAAAACACCATCTTTAAATTATTTCTATTTAAAAAAATATATATATAATATTTTTAAAATATAAAAATTAAATAAAATGTAATTTTTTTTTAATAATTTAATTTTTCTTTTTTTACAGCCGAGTTCAGAGCCCGCTTCCGAACCTCTGCCATTGGATAGAATTTCTCCGATTCCTCCTTTGACTTCGACGTCCACTCCAAATACTACCGCCACAACTTCGGCTTCAACAGCTCCCAGTACTTCACGAACAAAAAGAGGAAGACCAAATAGTAAAATACACAATAGAAAAAGAAGTCGAAGTGGCCCCGGTGATTCAGTATCCATTACAAATAAGAAAAAGAATAGTGGAAAACGAACAAAAGCGAATAGTATAGGGAACGCCAATATGTCCAATGCAAATTCCACTACGGCAAAAAGGAAATTTCGAGGTCCTGTTATAAGACTTGAAGGTATATACGGTACTTTTTTCATAATTAAAATTTTTTAAGGAATATTACAAGATTAATACACCAGCCTTGTTGGACACTCTCAGAACATATTTAGCAGATATTTCGTTCGTAGCATGCCTGGTTATCTTCAGTATAAAAATATGTTTTCATGGAAGGCCCGTGTTATTAAATGTAAAATAATTGATGAAAAGTGAATAATAAAACAACAGAGTGTAGAAAATATCTTTAATTTATTCTTTGGGCGATCGATTTCGTCCAAAGGACATCTTCAGGCCAGAGTTATTAAAATATAAAATAGTATATAAATGGTTTTTATAATTTTTAATAGAATCGAAACAAATTCTGTGTCATTCTAATTAATTAGAATTAATTAATTAATTAATTATTATTAATATTATATTAATATCTAATTAATTCGTTTCGACTCTATTAAAAATCATAAAAACCATTTATATACTATTTTATATTTTAATAATGCTGAAACATATTGTAATTATATTTTAATAACGCTGGCCTGAAAATGTCCTTTGGACGAAATCGATCGCCAAAACAATAAATTAAAGATATTTTCTACACTCTGTTGTTTTATTATTCACTATTCATCACTTAACACAACAGACAAATGGAGTATTACATCAAACACTGTAAAATAATTATTTTTTTCAGCCGAAGCCAAACATACGAACTTTTGAAGGCCACTTGCTTGTTCGTATATTTGGCTCACGCTTCTCTAAAAAAAATTAAATAATTTTTACACAATTTTAACACCATCAAATCATATTTTTACCTAAATATTTTTCGAGATCTATATATTTGAATAAGATAATAGTATTCAAAATACCTCGATCAGGTGGAAAAGCTGCAGAGAGTCAGAGATTTCAAATATCTGGGCTCCATTGTGGCTAGTGAGGGGGGTCTTGATAAAGAGCTAGACCACAGGATTCAAGTTGATTGGATGAATTGGAGAAGGGTATCTGGAGTCTTGTGCGATAGAAAGATAAATGCCAAGGCAAAGGGAAAAATTTTTAAAACTGTAGTGCGACCCGCGATAATTTATGGCACTGAGACCTGGCCGATAAAGAAAGCGCAGGAAAGAAAGTTGGATGTGGCGGAAATGAGAATGGTGAGATGGGCTTTGGGAAAAACAAGAAGGGATAGAGTGAGGAATGAGAAGATCCGAGAAATGGCAGGGGTGGTGGAGGTATCCAAAAAGATCCAGGAAAGTCGGCTGAGATGGTTTGGTCATGTGATGAGAAGAGAAGAGGAATATGTGGGGAAGAGAATGTTGAATTTGAAGGTGGAAGGAAAGAGACCAAGGGGTAGGCCCAAAAGGAGATGGATGGACTGTGTGATCGAGGACTGCAGGCAGAAGGGTTTGGAGTTTGAGGATGTGCAGGATAGGGCTTTGTGGAGAGAGAAAATAAAAATGAGCGACCCCTAGAAAAAAAAAAAAAAATAGGGATAAGCCACAGCGAAAGAAGAAAGAAGATTCAAAATACCTCGATTCGGACTTAACTAGTCATAGATATATTTAACAAGACTGTGAGTGTTTCTTATTGATGAGACCAAACATCCCATGGCCCCCGGGAATCGAACCCAGGATCTCCGCCTTTCCGGGGCATAGGCGTGATAAGTGGAAAATTTTTCTTTAAAGTTTTTCACGTTTTCGTTACTAGTTAGTGACTTGCAAGACTAACTGCATAAGGGGAAGTGAGTTTTATTGGTGCAGGTCGAGGGTCCGGTGGCCTGGTGCAATGAATAGCACGCCTATGCCCCGGAAAGGCGGAGATCCTGGGTTCGATTCCCGGGGGCCATGGGATGTTGAGCCTCATCGATAAGAAACACTCACAGTCTTGTTAAATAATCATAATTTTACTTTCTTTTACCCTATGAAATATATAGAGAGAAAGTATTGCGATCATGTCAAAAATTCGATTTCGAGATTTTGATAGATATATGGTACATGTTTTGAGGTCCCTGAGTCCAAAAAAGTGGGTCCCGCAAATTAGTCTATCTGTGTTCTGTGTGTGTGTAATGCATGGAGGAATTGAGTTACCGCAATGAAACTTTATATTTAAGTTAGGTACCCTCCGGGCCACTCAAATAGCCCCCTGGCAATTGGTACTTGTATACAATAATCACTTCACTGTACATAGTCATAATTATATTAAGATGATTCCTCTAATTTCTTTTATTTATATATATATATATTTTTCTCCCGGCCACAGGCTCCCGGGTCACAGTTATTAACGCGGGACCTGACGATGGTGATGAACCGACTGCATCGACGGCATCAACCAATTCATCAATTTCAATACCCGGTGCTGGCCGACGAAGGGCAGCTATTGCTGACACGCTACCTACAGGTGGGTTAATTATCATAAAAATCCACGTCAAAGTCTACTTTATTACTTTCTCTTACCTATGTATATATGTAATATATATATAGAGAGAAAGTATTGGATTCATTTCAAAAATTCGATGTCGAGATTTTGATGGATCTTCACGTTTTGAGGTCCCCTGAATCCAAAAAAGTGGTTTTCGCGACATGGTCTGTCTGTGGGTGGGTGGGAGGGTGGGTATGTGGGTGTGTGTTCAATTTTAAGCATGAAGGAATTGAGCTACGAGGTTGAAATTTTATATTTAAGTTAAACACCCCCCGGGACCGAAAAAATAAGCTTTTAATCAAAATCGGCCAAAGAGTACTAGTACTTTACTGATGTACTTTTTCAGTTTTTTTCGATTTTCTCAAAATTTGCTCCAACGATTTTGATTAAAATTCAAAAATCAATTAATTTTTAGATTCTCTTTAAAATATATATTCTCATTTTGCAATTGAAATCTTCTGAAGACCACTTTACTTCTGTATTTCATAGGGAAAATAGGAGAAATGGTTGCCATGGTAACAAAATATAAATATTTTTCCATACTTATAAATTTTACATCTGAATTCAAATGTTCCGTACTGTCGGGAACTAAATATATGTCGACACAAAAAATCTGGTGTGACAAGCACAGAACACAACTTTCGATTACCGAAGGTAAGAGAAAGTTGTGTGCTGTGCGCCAGTCACACCAGATTTTTTTTTAAATATAATCTTTGTTGCAACCAAGAACTTATAATTGACCGATTAAGCCAAAATAACTAAATGTAATCGAACTATTATTTATAAAAATTCATTTTATTTGGCAGGTTCTCTATTTTCATCCACTCTCTCAGCACGTTATGATGCTCAAACCGCTGATCCGAGTTGGGTTTGTGCATTTTGTCGTCTTGGGCCACATCAAGGAGACGAACCAAGTGGAGATCTTTTTGGACCTTATTTAGTCTCAGGCCCCTCTGAGTCCTCAGGTACTGCTGGTACTGAGGGCTCGACGAGCGGTGGTGAAACTGAAGAGGCTGCCATCGTGGCGCTTCAGAAACATGGAAATAGAAAACGTTCTATTCGTGCCGCTGGACTTACAGAACACATTCGAGGACGTGGAGGAAGAGGGGCAGCAACAAATGAGGTGATTAAAATAGATTTATGTGAATATGATTCAGGATTGGGAGCTGATTCGTTCTCTGGTATTAGCTCCGAAGTCACAGTCTATTCAAACTGTAACCCAAGCTCTCTCTCTGCAGCCATTGATGTAAAAACAGACATTTAGATATGAAAAATTTTATCAAATTCTATTAAAATCAAGCGAAATTGTTCAAAGAAACTATTTTTCCCAATTAATAAACGTTAATAATATATTAAATAATCTGGTCTCGGCTTCGAAAGAGGTAGAAATTTTATATAATCAAAAAATAGCAAATGACATTTAGATATGAAAAATTTTATCAAATTCTATTAAAATCAAGCGAAATTGTTCAAAGAAACTATTTTTCCCAATTAATAAACGTTAATAATATATTAAATAATCTGGTCTCGGCTTCGAAAGAGGTAGAAATTTTATATAATCAAAAAATAGCAAATGACATTTAGATATGAAAAATTTTATCAAATTCTATTAAAATCAAGCGAAATTGTTCAAAGAAACTATTTTTCCCAATTAATAAACGTTAATAATATATTAAATAATCTGGTCTCGGCTTCGAAAGAGGTAGAAATTTTATATAATCAAAAAATAGCAAATGACATTTAGATATGAAAAATTTTATCAAATTCTATTAAAATCAAGCGAAATTCTTCAAAGAAACTATTTTTCCCAATTAATAAACGTTAATAATATATTAAATAATCTGGTCTCGGCTTCGAAAGAGGTAGAAATTTTATATAATCAAAAAATAGCAAATGACATTTAGATATGAAAAATTTTATCAAATTCTATTAAAATCAAGCGAAATTGTTCAAAGAAACTATTTTTCCCAATTAATAAACGTTAATAATATATTAAATAATCTGGTCTCGGCTTCGAAAGAGGTAGAAATTTTATATAATCAAAAAATAGCAAATGACATTTAGATATGAAAAATTTTATCAAATTCTATTAAAATCAAGCGAAATTCTTCAAAGAAACTATTTTTCCCAATTAATAAACGTTAATAATATATTAAATAATCTGGTCTCGGCTTCGAAAGAGGTAGAAATTTTATATAATCAAAAAATAGCAAATGACATTTAGATATGAAAAATTTTATCAAATTCTATTAAAATCAAGCGAAATTGTTCAAAGAAACTATTTTTCCCAATTAATAAACGTTAATAATATATTAAATAATCTGGTCTCGGCTTCGAAAGAGGTAGAAATTTTATATAATCAAAAAATAGCAAATGACATTTAGATATGAAAAATTTTATCAAATTCTATTAAAATCAAGCTAAATTGTTCAAAGAAACTATTTTTCCCAATTAATAAACGTTAATAATATATTAAATAATCTGGTCTCGGCTTCGAAAGAGGTAGAAATTTTATATAATCAAAAAATAGCAAATGACATTTAGATATGAAAAATTTTATCAAATTCTATTAAAATCAAGCGAAATTGTTCAAAGAAACTATTTTTCCCAATTAATAAACGTTAAATATATATTAAATAATCTGGTCTCGGCTTCGAAAGAGGTAGAAATTTTATATAATCAAAAAATAGAAAATGAGGCTACAGACAATCCCTTAAGCTATCAATTAGGGGGCCCCACGCTATATATATATATATATATATATTTAGGGTGATTCATGAGGTTTTCCCCCGGTTTATGGACATGATTCCTGACATGATTTTGAACAAAAAATGTAAATAAACTAATGGGATGAAATTCATATTTAAAGAGTTATGCCAATTTGAAAAAGCATTTTTTTTTTAATTTCAGGATTTCACAAACAAAAATGAAAATCATACATCGAAAACAAACAATTGTTTAATTTTGAACCATTCACTTGCATTAAGAGTGGATTTAAAGCCAAGTGTTCAAAAAATTCCTCCCTGCTTTTGAAGGTAAAGATTTGTACGGGGGGTGAACCGCGCGAGTAGCATTTCACATGCTCTTTCCTTATTGACGTTGCGGCATCGAGAATGCGTTGAATCAATTCTTCTCGTGTTTGCACCTTATCTTGATACACCATGTCTTTCATCCAACCCCAGATGCAGTAATCTAGGGGTGTTAAATCTGGTGTTAATCACTCGCTTCATTTGTCTTTTCAAATTGCCATAACTCTTTAATTTTGAATTTCATCCCATTAGTTTATTTACATTTTTTGTTCAAAATCATGTCAGGAATCACCTCCATAAACCTTATGACTCACCCTGTATATATATATATATATAGCTCGAAAATTTTATATATTGGAAATAAATATAGTTATTTATCATATTATTTTCCACAGCGATCCGCTCCTGGAGATTCTTTGCGGACATCATCATTACCTGCAGTACCCGCAGCTGCAGGCGGCGGTCGCTTTGAGGTTTGGGTACAGGAAGAATGCGCAGTTTGGGCAAGCGGTGTACATTTGGTTGGTGATCGAATTGCCGTCCTTCAAGAAGCTGTTTTGACTGCAGCTTCTACGGTAATTTTATTATCTCTCTTATTTTGCTTTTGATTAATTAATGACATCAAGTTTCAAGTGTTGCAATTTTAAGTTATATCATAGTCCGAATTCGATTAATTCGGTTTCACTATAATCCGGTTTGAAATTTTAAAAGCAAAACTAAAGAATTTTAAATCTTAAATTGATAGGATATGCTTAATAAAATGAAAATTCTACTGAACACCAAGAGAGAGTACTAGTTTTGACTAAACAAGTGTCAAAAATAAATAACACTTCGTAATTAATTAAGTTAAATATTCTCTCATTGATATTGCGCTAATCCTTAATTAAAAAAAGAAATTAACTTGTTTGTGTTTTGTTGGTTTCATGGTTTTGCAACTACAGAATCACTAGCGGTCCCAAAGGGGGCAGAGGCCCCCCCATTGGACAACAAAAATTCAAAAAAGTTTTATTTAATATTTTAAAACTAAACAAAAAAATTATAAATTTTTCAAGTCTCAGGATAGCTAAAAACGCAATTAATTTTCAAAAAATTTTTCCATACCCCCTAGGGTGTTAGCCTTGTATTCCAAGGGTCACGGGTTCGGATCCCAGACAGTTTTTAATGAATATTATGATATTATTTAGCTTTAATTTGACTACAAAAAAATTAGGATGTGGCCTAAATGGCGACATACGACTGCAAAGGTAAAATATATAATGTCGCCTTTATGACGAGCTAAAAAAAAATTTGAGAGACCTTTAAAATTAATACCGGTATTTTAATTTGAAAATTTGAAAAACTTATTTTTTTTTCGACTATAAAATTCGACAATAACGAGAAAAAAATTTAAAAATCGATTTTTGACGAATTTGGAAATTTTTTAAAATTTTGGGTGAAATAAATATATAGAATAGGTCTAAATAGCCTTCGCTGCCGAAAAAGAGTTTAAATGAATAACAAAAAAAAAAATAAATAAATATTTGGGCCCCCCCCCCTTGACAAAATCCTGGGACCGCCACTGTACAGAATGCACCTTTAAATTACCGATAATAAGAAAAAATTAGTGCTGTGCGACCAGTCACACCAGAATAACCCCCCTCCGAGAAACTTCTCTGGATCCGCCACTTTTCGAGTTCGAGTCCAAGAGATGTCAGAATGGTAGCTAATAATATTTAATGCATTTGGTTGATTTTCATTGATCTTTTAATAATAAATACTTTATAAATGTTATTATATATTATGTATCTTTTATAAAAGCATAAAAATATATAAATATAGGCCAGATATAGGTTAATACTATATCGTCTGTTAGACTAGCCTGCCATCTATTGCAAGAATGCTGAACTAATTTGACAGTTGAATTTTAAATAAATCATCTAAGTTTATTTTAAAAATTTCTTGATTAATATGTGATTAATAATAACAATAAATTCATTTTTAAATTGTAAAAAAAATTAAAGATTATTGGGACAGATTGTTTTTTTTTGTATTTGCTTGATAACAAAAAAATTAATTACGCTAATTTTTTAATAAGTCATTAAAAAAATTATAGCTCGATGTCCCAATAATCTCTTATGAATTTAATTCATTTAAAAAAAACCGCATTGAAAAATTCCTTATTATAGTCTAGTTTTTTTTTTTAAAGTACGTTTAGACGTCGCTCCTGAACCCCCCTTAAACAGTGACTACCGGAATATGAAGCGAGACTTCTACAAGAGGAATAAATTGACAACCTATAGCGGCAGAAGAATCAAGAGAGAGAAAAATTCACAATAACAAAACTTGATTCAATAAAAAATAAAAATTGTCACTGACTGATCATGTCATTCATATGGTGTATTAAATAATGCAAAAATTTCAATTTTTTTTTTTTGTTTATATCAAAAATTTGTTCTGTCAGGGGATCATAATAATGAGTGATAAGTGCAATAATGAGTTATCCCTAGGGATCGAGAGAGAGGAGGGGATAATATTTCTGATGCAAAATCCCCAAAAGACTCGCCCCCCCCCCCCGCCCCATCTATAATTTATTAAAAAGTTAATTAACTCTCTCTCTCTCCTCCTATTAAAATTTATTATTATTATTATTGACGTCAATATTTAATCAATTGTTTAGCGATTTTAATTGCAATTAGATCTCACAAACATTTTGAGCTATTAAATAATTAAAATATCTTCTCATTATAGCACAAATAGGGAGGGGTTATCCCTAGGGATCGATTTCTACAAAGAAGATCCCTGTTCAAACCCTGGGAGTGCGGGATTTTTCATTAAATAAAATTATTTATCTAATGTAAACAAATCCTCAAGTAAGCCCTGGATTGGAATATTGGATCTCGCCGCAATAGCCCCTAGGCAACTACACGAGGAGAGGGAATTGCTGTGACATCCCGTCCTGTGGAAAGGGCGTAAAGAAGGTTCCCTCTCAGTGATGCATTCTTCGAAGGGAGTCGGTGCTGAGGGACTCCCTCCTCAACTAGGGCATCCTCCATAGCATAGAGGAGGTTGGATATAGGGAACCGGGTGGGACCAGAAATAAGGAATAGTTCACTAGCTAGAAGCGAACGAGGGAGGAGGAGTTAGAAATAGGAAATGATGTAACTTCACCGGCTGGTAACCGGCCAGAACCCCGTTGAGTTTAAGGTGTGTGTTTACGTGCACGAAGTCACCTTGGATAAATTATCGTCGATCCCGATGGGAATTCAAATACAGATTCAATTGAAATAAATATAATAGAGCCACAAATAACTTTGAAATTTAATATTTATATGATTAATTATAGAATAATAATTGTGAGATTTAATTTCAACTTTTCATTTATAACCTTATTAACTCTGAAATTACTTGATGGATTTTTGTAGGATTTTGTTCAGTATATAGAAGATTTTGCGAGGATGGTTTTAGGTTGAAAACTAAAAGTTTTTTTATATATTCTAAATAAATAAAATCAGCCATGAATGAAGAAGGTTTGTTTCGCTAATGAGTCCTGCTACCAGATAAGACAAAATGCCGAAACGTCTCCTTTTCGGCATTTGGCATCCAAATGCTCTCTTTATTTGCTGCATCCGTACTTGCTCTCTTCTATTCCTTAAATGGACCCTGTTACGCATTAGTGTGTCAAGCGCCAGCTACCGAGATTTGAGAAAATTAACATTAAAGTTTTTTGTTTTCATTGGATTATATATAATTTTTTTGTCAATTGTGCAAGTAACATTAAATATTTTAGGACATATTTCATAAAAATACTATTAATTATAGCATTTGAAACAATATTCCGTGCTTAACTCAATTTTGAAATTTTTGGCGCTTGACACACTAATGCATAACAGGGTACAAATAAGAATGCCTGGATCCCCAATAGATATATTCATAAATAACGGTTATCGTAAAAAGACTTAAATAGACTGTGTGAATGTGTGTGTGGAGTGTAAATGGGAAAAAAGTGTATATATATGTGCACACAAAAAATCAGGTGTGACAAGCACAGAACACAACTTTCGATTACCGAAGGTACGAGAAATTTGTGTGCTGTGAGGACCAGTCACGTCACATTTTTTCAGATTCTATTGATTCAAAAGAAAAATTGTCCTCTCTGATAGAAATCGATAAAAAAAATAACAACATGTCTTTTGTAATTGAATCAATTAGATCAGAATTTTAATGAGTGATTTGACATTTATTCGGCCTCCAGTGAACTAATAAAAAAAAAAAAAAAAAAAAAAAAACACAAACACGCTATCCAGGTGGTTTTTCAGAGAAATCTTTTTTTTTTTTTTTTTTTTTTCAAAAAAATGATTCCTTTTATTTATTATTAATCAATAAACAGAAAAAGTAATTAAATGAACAAACACTATCTATCATGTGATCAAAAGAGAGTGACGTAATTAATAGTAGAAATTGAGAGAAAAATGACAACACGAAAGGTAAAAAGGTTTTTTTTTTGTAGGGGCCCTATACTATATAGTCCAATGAGCTGAAGGCTAATATTTTCAGAATAGGTTGCATTTTAATGATGGAAAGATACTCTAGAGTCAGCACTTCCAGTACCGGGGCCTTTAGCGGGAATAATCCGGCAAATTTGCGGGAAGATGGTTTTTCACAAATATCTCGAAAACTATGTGCTTTTCCGCGAAAATTCATCTATACAAAAATAATCGAAATTAAATTATAAACAAAAATGGTCTAGTACATAATCAGGCTAAATTAAACGGTTCGGGAGATATAGAGGGGTTTTTTTTTTTTTTTTTTTAATAAAAAAACATTCACACTTTTTTTCTCATTCACACTCACACTCACACACACATTCATACAGTCTTTTCGGCAACTCAGGCCATATAAGACTTTGACGATAACCGTTGTAGAGAATATATCTATTGTGGGTTGAGGCATTTCTATTTAAGCCATCTGGTATCCAAATGGCTTAAATAAAATCATCGGACTGCCTGGGTCCGAACCCGCGACGTTTGGTATAGGAGGTAGGCGCGCTACTTACTACGCCAAACCCGGGGCTTATAGAGGGGTAAAATTTGTAATTCTAACAATGGTTGTCATGGTAACAAGATATAAATATTTCCTGATACCAGTGTCTCCTTTCATATTAATTACAAATTTTATCCCTCTATATCTCCCGAACCGTTTAATTTAGCCTGATTATGTACTAGAGCATTTTTGTTTGCAATTTAATTTCGATTATTTTTGTATAGATGAATTTTTGCGGAAAACCGCATAGTTTTTGAGATATTTGTGAAAAACCATCTTTCGGCAACTTTATCGGCTTATTCCCGCTAAACTCCCCGGTACTGCAAATGCTGACTCTAGAGTATCTTTCCATCACTAAAATGCAATCTATTCTGAAAATATTTGCCCTTGAGCCCATTTTTGTCGCCAGCTCTCCAACTAATATGATTTCAAGAGAAGCCAGTGTGATGCACTCACACGATATATGCAGCCAGCGAATAAAACTTGAGCTATCAAAAATTATAATAATACGTTTTAATATATTCACATGGCCGGCGGGCCTGGCAAGAAGAATGAACAACAGCCACCAAGATCAACGTTGTTAAGCGACGCCAAGCGGTGCTGAAAATCGGGATAGGTGGCCCCCGAAAAAACAAGACCGTTGAACGCCCGCCGGAAGCCATCGATATATTGTATTTAATAAATTTACATAATAAATTTATAAAGTCAAATGGCCTCAGCAGCCGAAATGACTTTTTTCAAAAAAAAAAAAAAAAAAAATATATATTCACATGTCTCAGAGGGAGGGGTTTATTCAAACATGATGAGTTTAGAAGTCTAAGGTTGGCGGAAATGGCCGAATGTTGCCCTCTGATGGTCGCCTTTTATAAAATATTTCAATAAAACGTAAGCTGTCAAAATCAAATAACCTCACTTTTTGGTTAAAGTCAGCCATGTTGGATGACATGAAAAATCCGACTCTGTGATTGGTCGGTGCATGGATTTGGAAAAAAGGCATGCAAAAAAAAATAGAACATGCGGAATCAGCCAAAAACCCATGCAATCATAAATGACGTCATATCGCATGGGATACAACAAGAAAACCCTCCGTGTGAAGTGGCCTTAAGCAATACTAACAATTTATAGGCTGAGGATGGGAATGATATATTCCCGAAACGTTGATGAAATTAAAAAAAAAATTTTTTGAAACCTTATTAAAATTGTTGTTAGTCTATGCTGATTGCCTTCCCCTACTCGCTCCTTTGAACTCAAAATCGTGACCAGGACAAATAGATATTGATAGATAAAAGGGATTGTTTACATTTTTCTTTTTACTTTCTCTTACCTCTATATATATGTTAATGTATATAGAGAGAGAAAGTATTGGTTTCATGTCAAAAATTCCATGTCGAGATTTTGATGGATATACACGTTTTGAGGTCCCCTGAATCCAAAAAAGTGGTTTTCGCGACATGGTCTGTCTGTCTGTCTGTCTGTCTGTGTGTGTGTCTGTGAACAAAATATCTCAAGAACGAAAAGAGCTAGGAGGTTGAAATTTTATATTTAAGTTAGGCACCCCCGTGGGACGTGACACGAAGCTTTTGAACAAAATCGACCAAAAAGTACTAGTACTTTACTGATGCACTTTTTCAGTTTTTTTCGATTTTCTTTAAATTTGCTCCAACGATTTTTTTTTAAATTCAAAAATCAATTATTTTTTAGATTCTCTATAAAATGTATATTCTCATTTTGTGATTGAAATCTTCTGAAGACCACTTTACTCTTGTTCTCCATGGAAAAGATAGGAGAAATGGTTGCCATGGAAACAAAATATAAATATTTTCCCATACTTATAAATTTTACATCTTGAAAATCGAATGTACCCTACTGTCGGAAACTAAATACATGTCGACACAAAAAATCTGGTGTGACAAGCACAGTACACAACTTTCGATTACCGAAGGTAAGAGAAAGTTGTGTGATGTCGCCAGTCACACCAGATTTTTTTTTTTTATTTGCAATAAATTCTAAAAATCTATTGCATGAGAACGAAAGAGAGAGGATGTTATTATTAATGTACATATTTAGAATTCATAGAAAATTGCCCCCGGCAGCTTGCATGCATGCAAACAAGCGTAGGCCAAGGGCTCTGGGCCAAGTGTACGAAAAATCATTTGAATTTCCAATAATTATAAAGAATTCTTTTTTTTTTCTTTTGTTAATATGAAATCATTGCTATTGCAATTTCACAATTTCTACAAATAAGAGGAAAAGATCCTTTATTTCTTTTGTATTTAGAATGTTATACAGGGTGTCGCAGAGAGGGTGTCGTTATTCAATTCGAAATAACCCTCGTTGTTCCGGGATTGTGCATATTTTTGCGTTTTTTGTAGAAATTCCATGCACAATGCCAAATTTTTAACCAAAACATCCTTATTTTGATACATATTTAAATATTTTTTTTTAAGCCCCCGGGCTTGGAGTAGTTGGTAGCGTGCCTAACTTCTATACCGAATGTCGCGGGTTCGGACCCCAGGCAGTCCGATGATTTTATTTAAGCCATTTGGATACCAAATGGCTTAAATAGAAATGCCTGGACCCACAATAGATATAATTATAAATTATAACGGGTATCGTCAAAGTCTTATATGGCCTGGGTTGCCGAAAGGACTGTGTGAATGTGTGTTTGAGTGTGAGTGTGAATGTTTAAAAAAAAAATATTTTCTACTGATATAAAACTAATGCTGTTTTTTTTTTTTTTTTTTTTTTTTTTTGAAGGAAATAGTTCAAAAACAAAAATCTGTCTAGCAATAAAAACTAAATTTCATGTAAAAAAATCTGAGGTGACTGAACGCACTTCATACCTTCGGTAATTGAAAGTAGTGTTCAGTGCTTGCCCCACCAGATTTTTTGGGTCGACATATATATATATATATATATATTTAATTTCCGCCGATAGAGCAAATTTTTTGAATTTTTTTTGAAAATCGATTAAAAAAATCTGGTGTGACTAGCGCACAGCACACAACTTTCTCTTACCCTTCGGTAAGAGAAAGTTGTGCACCGTGCTGGTCACACCAGATTTTTTGTGTCGAGATATATTTAGTTTCCGATAGCACCTTAGTTTCAAACTTGCATTTTAAATGTTGACTGCTTCAAATAAACTATGGTTATTTTTCAAAATTTTAATCTCATATTTGGACATTTTATACACAATATAGATTCGTAAATAAATACAAAATTTCATAAGAATTGGAAAAAAAAATTTTAAATGCCTAAAAAGTTCTAAAGGGGACCCCCTTTTGAATCTAAATTAACATACAAATCCCTATAGGAAATTAACATTGTTCCTATGCGAAGATAAGGTGGAAAGGGAATTTAAAAAGAGTAGAGAGAGACGATAATGTTTGCAAGTGAGAGAGAGACATATATGTTTTCTTTGAAACAATTAAAGACACAAATAAATTTTAAAAAAATGGGAATTTAAATAATAATTGATTTTTACTTTCTCTTACCTATGTATATATGTAATATATATATAGAGAGAAAGTATTGGATTCATGTCAAAAATTCGATGTCGAGATTTTGATGGATCTTCACGTTTTGAGGTCCCCTGAATCCAAAAAAGTGGTTTTTGCGACATGGTCTGTCTGTGTGTCTGTCTGTCTGTCTGTGTGTCTGTGAACAAAATATCTCAAGAACGAAAAGAGCTAGGAAGTTGAAATTTTATATTTAAGTTAGGCACCCCCATGGGACGTGACACGAAGCTTTTGAACAAAATTGACCAAAGAGTACTAGCACTTTACTGATTCACTTTTTCAGTTTTTTTCGATTTTCTCAAAATTTGCTCCAACGATTTTTTTTTAAATTCAAAAATCAATTATTTTTTAGATTCTCTATAAAATGTATATTCTCATTTTGTGATTGAAATCTTCTGAAGACCACTTTACTCTTGTACTCCATAGAAAAGATAGGAGAAATGGTTGCCATGGTATCAAAATATAAATATTTTCCCAAGTTTATAAATTTTACATCTTGAATTCAATTGTACCCTACTGTCGGAAACTAAATACATGTCGACACAAAAAATCTGGTGTGACAAGCACAGTACACAACTTTCGATTACCGAAGGTAAGAGAAAGTTGTGTGCTGTGCGCCAGTCACACCAGATTTTTTCTATTTTCTTTAAATTCGATCCAACGATTTTTTTTTTTTAAATTCAATAATCAATTATTTTTTAGATTCTCTTTAAAATGTATATTCTCATTTTGTCATTGAAATCTTCTGAAGACCACTTCACTCTTGTACTCCATAGAAAAGATAAGAGAAATGGTTGCCATGGTAACAAAATATAAATATTTTCCCAAGTTTATAAATTTTACATCTTGAATTCACTTGTACCCTACTGTCGGAAACTAAATTCATGTCGACACAAAAAATCTGGTGTGACAAGCACAATACACAACTTTCGATTACCGAAGGTAAGAGAAAGTTGTGTGCTGTGCCCCAGTCACACCAGATTTTTAATCTAATAAAAAGAAAAAGATTTAAATTCCGTTACCATGGCAACCATTTCTATCTTTCCTATGAAGAACAAGAGTAAAGTGGTCTTCAGAAGATTTCAACGGCAAAATGAGAATATACATTTTAAAGAGCATCTAAAAAATAGTTCATTTATGAATTTTAAAAAAAATCCTTGGAGGGAATTTTGAGAAAATCGAAAAAAACTGAAAAAGTACATCAGTAAAGTACTAGTACTTTTTGGCCGATTTTGTTCAAAAGCTTATTTTGAGATTCTTCAAAGGTACCTAAGTTAAATATAAAATTTCAATCCGCTAGCTCAACTCCTTCATGCTAAAAATCTGTCCACACATACAGACATACATACACACACACACACACACACAGACCAATTTGCGGGAGCCACTTTTTTGGACTCAGGGGACCTCAAAACATGTATATCCATCAAAATTTGGACATCGAATTTTTGACATGATCGCAATACTTTCTCTCTCTATATATTTCATATATAGGGTATGAGAAAGTAAAAATTAAAATAAAATAAAACTTTTACCGAAAAATGTTAAAATATTCAAAAAGTTTTGAAAATCGATTAAAAAATTAAAATAAAATAAAACTTTTACCGAAAAAATGTTAAAATATTCAAAAAGTTTTAAATATGGAAAAATATGGAATATAGAATTTGAATGAAGGCATGATTCGGATAGAAAATTGGTTTTCTGGGATGCTGGCCATGTTAGCACTTGCATAGGAAACCGGGCTTTAGTTATGTATCTTATATAATATATAATATTTTTTTTTTAAACAATGAAATAATCACAAGTAGAAGTGGGACTTTATATTGTCCGCCACTGTACTTTTTTTAAACCCTTTTCATTTAGGGGTGTATATTTATTAATATATTTTTAAAATTATATAGTACCGCTGGCAACCGGGGGACGTTCTACACGCTGATTGTTCGGGGTCACCAATCCCGAGCTTGGCATTGCTTAACTGCAACGATTGTGGTGACTGTTGCTCTTCTCCGTTGCCAGGCCCCCCCGCCCTCTCACTGTACTTCATAGGTAAGATAGAACTTCAACTTTATAAATTTTATATCTTGAATTCTAATATATCGGTGGAAACTAAATATATATCTCGACACAAAAAAATCTGGTATGAAAAGCACTGAACACAACTTTCGATTACCGAAAGTAAGAGAAAGTTGTGTGCTGTGCGACTTTTAAATAAAAGAATCGAAACGTCTCCAGCAGGGGCCACGGAACGAATTTGAATCAGGGGGGGGCAAAATTTTTTTTTAGAAAATTAAAATAATTTAATATGTTTAAATAAAATCACAATTTTAATAAAATTAAAATTTTAAAAAATTTGCTAGTGATTTTATTAAAAATTTGGAAAAAAATGAATTTCTTACTCTTTTAATTTTTTTTTAATTTAGATTTTATTTTTCAAAAGTAAAAATATATCATTTTTAAAAATAAATGAAATAAAAAATAAATTTTGCCCCCCTCTGCCCCCTCCTGTAGAATGCCAGGGGGGCAGTGTACCTTGCCCCCCCCCCCCCCCAATTCCGGCACCTATGGTCTCCAGTGATTGGAATCTGCATATTTAGGCCTATAGGATGTTCCTGCCCACATTTAATAACATTTTTTTTCTAATTTAAGGTGTTTTACGACATCGGAGGTCATTTAGACCCCGTGCCAATATAATTTAAATAGTCGGGCCAAAACAAGAGGCTCTACGGCACTCATAGTTACAAGTTGACCTAGATTTGGTTTTTAACCAATAATCAGATTTTGTTCACAAGCAAAGTGAGTATTTTATATAAATTTTATATATGTTTTTTTTTTTTTTTTTTTTTGCCTTCTGACGCGCATAGGGGGCAGGGATTCTAGCTGCGGTAGCGTCTCATCTCATCTCATCTCGTTTCAACAGCCACTCCCCTCACGTCCATCTTTTCTCTCTCTCTCTTTTCTTTTTTCCTTCCCTTTTTTATCCCGCTCCCCAAAGACCTCGAAATTAATAACCAGAAGAAAAAGATGGCGAGTCGCCTGCCGTTCGTTGCTTAGTAACACAGGCATCTGCATTATTGCTTATGAATATTTGAGCGCCATTTATTTTTTAACCCCGGACGCGCGGTGGCAACCGACCAAGAAAAAGACGAGAGAGAGAGAGCGAGACATACTCTCTTTCTCTCTCTCTCTCTCTATGACCCAAAAAATAAAAGACAAACCTTCTCTGATTTGGAATCAATTGAATAAAATACGAATCGTATACTTTTTTGTATATCAAATGTTTAGGCTGACCGCACACGGTCGATTTTAAATCGACTAAACTATTTAGTTGAGTTGGCTTAAAAATCGTGATGCATAATCAATTTATACCCAACTAAACTGTTTAGTTGTGTTGTATGCGCACACGGGATCGATATCGACTCAACATTTGAATTCCTTTCTTTTGTATTTGGGCATTCAACGTTAAACATGTTAAATATGAAGGCATATTTTTACTTTCTTTATTATACGCGTCTCGAAAAACGGTTAGAACACTATAGACTACCGAGTTACTCGAGGCGGCAAGAGATGGCGTTAGTTTTTCACATAGGAATACAAGGGAATTTTTCCATTTCATTCTTGACTTTCCAGCTAATTAATTAAAGGCAAAAAATTAATTATTTTTTAACACAATGATTACTAATTTAATTATTTACAACTTATAGAGGTCCGATGATTTTATATAAGGCATTTGGATACCAAATGACTTATATAAGAATGCCTGGACCCCAATATGTATAATTATAAATAACGGATATCGTTTAAAGTCTTAAATGGCCTAAGTTGCCGAAAAGACTGTGTGAATGCGTGTGTGAGTGTGAGTGTGAATGAGAAAAAGTGTAAATGTTTTTAAAAAAAAAAAAAAAAAAACTTATAGAGCTCCTTTTTTTTAAATATCTTTTATTTAATGCGATTAATCTAAAAAAAATTTTATTTTTTTGAAAATCAAAAAAAGGGCTTCTATAAGTTGTAGATATTTTAAATAGCTTTAATTTAAAAAAAATTTGAGGTCGATAGCTTCAAAATTGTGGCCGCTGGAAAGTCCCAAAATTAGCACCCCGAGACGAAATCGAAAGAAAAAATCAAAAGCGATACTGGGTCCGTCCAATATAGTGATCGACTAAAAAAAGGAGCTTTCCACAGGCTCCATGAAAAATTCTTACAATATCCCGAAAAGTTTTTTAATTGATGAGGATGAGAATGAGTGTAAATAGTAATCTAATATTATTCCTGAATTTATACTCTATTTTTTATTTATGATTTTTAAATTGAAGGTTTGCAATTTATAATTTTTTTTAAATTGGCCCACTAAACTGTTGATCGTGTGGGAATTTCAATAGGCAGCTCTGACATTATAGAAGTTGAAAGATAATTGCTCGATTTTTTTAATCAAAAGTGCAGATCGATTGCATTTGATTAAAAAATCGAGTTGACTGCAGTTGAGTCGTCTGCGCACCTTCATTGAACTTAATGCATTTATGTTCATCTACTAAAAATCGACTGTGTGCGCTCAGTTTATGCACAATCAAATCTTAAAATATGCATGCATTAATGCACTATAAAATGATCAAATATGCACACTAAAGGGAAAAACATAAAATAAATTAGATTTTAAAAGCAACCACCCAAAAATATTCAAAAATACTTTCTCTCTCTATATATTTCATATATATAGGGTAAGAGAAAGTAAAAATTTGTTTTTTAGCATATCTATGTTTTCCATTTTTTACTATTTTTTTTACGTTTGAATCTTTTAAAAAAAAATTTTTTCCATAATAAATATTTATTTTTTCGTTAAGCCTAGTACACACCTAGCAACAAAAGTCGCGCGACTTTGTTGCTAGTTATGTATTAGGCTTTAGTCAAATTAATCAAATATTTTTGAATAAAAAGAAAACTACCAAAGATAGATATAAACAACCTTATATCATCTGAAAGATAATTAAATTTCACGTCCCATGGCATAAAAAAAAATTAGCATGTTCTATTTAAAAAAATCAAGTTATCCATGATTGAAATTTTCCATATTGGCATGGCCATATCTCCCAACACAAGAATAATTCCGGATTACCCATCTAGTCTACATTAGTACATTCATGGTTAGTAACCTCACAAAAGAACAGTCCCCTAAGTTTTATGGTTCGCTCGATATTCAATTTTTTCCAGACAGCAGTTTTTTCACTAAAGCCCGATTTGCGGCTAAACGGTTTTTTTTTAGAATACATTGCATGACATAAAGTCATACTAAAATTGACCGTAGAATCCAAATATGCAATAATATACAGGGCGTTCCATTAAAAAAACATAACTTTGAAATGGACCACCCTGTATAAGAAGTGCAATTGGAACAAAAATATTTTTAATTTGTAG
The DNA here is from genome assembly GCA_023213315.1 of Euborellia annulipes. NCBI lineage: Eukaryota > Metazoa > Arthropoda > Insecta > Dermaptera > Anisolabididae > Euborellia > Euborellia annulipes. The sequence continues at coordinate 60,745 of JAKCPI010001650.1, read as the reverse complement.
CCCCAAAGGCCACACATTATGCATCAACGACAAACTTTTAAAATGTAAAAGGCTCTAACTTTATTTGAATAGAAGAGAGAATTCGATAGATAGATCAAGAGTCGCGGGAGCGACTCGTCGCCGAGCATGTGAAAAGCAAAAGAAAGCAAAGAAACTCTTAATACTACCATTTAGTTGATATTCCAATAGATGCCAATGGCCCATTGCATTTAGATGGACGAGTCGTCCCTAGACTATATTATCAAGAATGATTTTAAATCCTTAATAAAAGATAGGGACGTGAAAAAATTTTTTTGAGAAACTTTTCTCTTTCTGGGCGAATATCTCAAAAAGGTTTTAAGATATCGGAGCGAAATTTTTTTATATTAAACTAGAATAAATAAGGATTATTTTGAGCATAAATTCAAAAAAAAATTCCAGTCCCAAAAAGAATGGCAGAGGCTCAAAGTTGAGATTTTGCCGATTTCGGAAGGTCAAAAGTTAGTCTCTTATTTTTCCTTTTTTTTTTTTTCTTTTTTTTTCATTCTTTTCTTCAATTTTCAAATTTTTAGACAAAGCTACAGGTTTCCCTGCTGGACCGATTTGGATGAAATTTAAAATACAAATAGATACTATCAAAAACCCGATACCTTTGATATAAAATTTCATTTTGGATCAAAAGTGACTTTTTGAGAGGTATTCAAAATTTCAAATTTGTCCTATCTTTAACATGGCGAAAAGACAATTCTAACTATTTTGCTCCCTGATGACGTCATCTAGGAACATATATATTATTATTAGTAATTTTCATCCCAAATGGAACAAAAATTTTTTAGGATAGATCCATTCAGATAGAAATAGATTAACGTGATAAGAAGGAGTGCTACCAACATAACAAAAATAAAAAACCTAAAATTTTATAAAATTTGGTGAAATCCTATGTTTATCGTTTCGAATGAATACCAAACGAAGTATTTACAATCTACCAACATAACAAAAATAAAAAACCTAAAATTTTATAAAATTTAGGGAAATCCTATGTTTATCGTTTCGAATGAATACCAAACGAAGTATTTACAATCTACCAACATAACAAAAATAAAAAACCTAAAATTTTATAAAATTTGGTGAAATCCTATGTTTATCGTTTCGAATGAATACCAAACGAAGTATTTACAATTTACCAACATAACAAAAATAAAAAACCTAAAATTTTATAAAATTTGGTGAAATCCTATGTTTATCGTTTCGAATGAATACCAAACGAAGTATTTACAATCTACCAACATAACAAAAATAAAAAACCTAAAATTTTATAAAATTTGGTGAAATCCTATGTTTATCGTTTCGAATGAATACCAAACGAAGTATTTACAATTTACCAACATAACAAAAATAAAAAACGTAAAATTTTATAAAATTTGGTGAAATCCTATGTTTATCGTTTCGAATGGATACCAAACGATGTATTTACATTCTACCAACATAACAAAAATAAAAAACGTAAAATTTTATAAAATTTGGTGAAATCCTATGTTTATCGTTTCGAATGGGTACCAAACGATGTATTTACATTCTACCAACATAACAAAAATAAAAAACCTAAAATTTTATAAAATTTAGGGAAATCCTATGTTTATCGTTTTGAATGGATACCAAACGATGTATTTACATTCTACCAACATAACAAAAATAAAAATCCTAAAATTTTATAAAATTTGGTGAAATCCTATGTTTATCGTTTCGAATGGATACCAAACGATGTATTTAATTTTTACTGTTTGGAATGCATATTAAAAGATAACTTAATATTTAATAAACAAAAATTAATAAATAATATTTTCATGTAATATTTCACAAAAAGAAGTGAAATCTCAGCCAAAAACATCGGAGATGCAAAAAGAGGCGCCTCGCATTATTTTTGCCTAGCGTCGAGGTGAAATCAAAAAAATGCGCCTCGCTTTTCTGATTTATATAAAAGCGAGGATATATGAAACAAATAAAATTCTGTAGGGGTTTTATTTAAGTGAAAATATTTCCTCGCTTTTATATAAATCAGAAAAGCGAGGCGCATTTTTTTGATTTCACCTCGACGCTAGGCAAAAATAATGCGAGGCGCCCCTTTTTGCATCTCCGATGTTTTTGGCTGAGATATGTTTATTTGAAACGATCTAAAGAGAATTAGAGAGAAAAATAGTGTAATCCAAGAGCAGCCGCCATCAACTCTCAATCATTTTGGTCCATTTCAGAGAAACGATTAATTTTTATTTATTTCAAAGCCGCCTACTCATTATTTGCCATCAGTCAGCTTAAAAAAAAATGGAGAGAGAGAGAAATCAATAAACGAGATGGAAAAAAATAATTTTCTAGCGAATATCATACACCGGCTTAATCAAGACGGAACAACGAGGGAAAAGAGGGGGTCTTCAAATCAAAGAACTTGCGGTCATTTTTTAATATCTATTTACTGTATATAAAAATCTGGTGTGACTGATCGCACAGCACACAACTCCCTTACCCTTCTGGAAGAGGAAGTTGTGTATTGTGCTTGTCACACCAGATTTTTTAAATATTTATATTTTGTTACCTTGGCAACTATTTCTCCTATCTTTCCTATGAAGTACAAGAGTAAAGTTGGCTACAGAAGATTTCAATCGCAAAATAAGAATATACATTTTAAAGAGCATCTAAAAAATAATTGATTTTTGAATTTTAATCAAAATCGTTGGGGCGAATTTTGAGAAAATCGAAAAAAAAAACTGAAAAAGTACATCAGTAAAGATGTTGATAAGAGAAGTGGCTGCTCAACGTTTAGAATGATAGCCAGGAAGAGAGGATGTCAGCCAAAAGAAGAGTTTCTATCGAATAAAAATCTCCACTTAGAAGATGTCTCGGCTTTAATTAAATAAATTTGAGAAAGAAAACGCTATATTTTCAGCAATTTTTAATTAGTTACAAGGCAATAATTCCAAATATTTCGAAGACCTATCGGCACTCCATCTTTAGTGGATTTCACCGCGACCATGTTATATGACCAGCAATTATTAATAATTTTAATGCGTTTTCTTTCTCAAATAAACCAACTTCAGCAACACTACTTAAGGAGAATTCACTTAAATAAATCCATCATCAGTTTTTAAGAGATTATTGTCAATCTCAAGGTGCACACCATTAAGATGCAGATAGAGTTGTTATATATAAACATATACAAAATTATATAAAAATACAATATTTGCATATCCGATGTAATATGCTCTTCAGTCAACACGGCCAAGTATCAAATGTATGTAGCCCCTACATCAGTATTAGTACTCTTTGGCCGATTTTGTTTAAAAGTTTATTTTCTCGCTCCAGGGAGGTGCCTAACTTAAATATAAAATTCCAGCCTCAATTCCTTCATGCTTAAAATTGAACCCAGACCTACAGACAGACCATGTCGCGAAAACCACTTTTTTGGACTCAGGGGACCTCGAAACGTGAAGATCCATCAACATCTCGACATCGAATTTTCGACATGAATCCAATACTTTCTCTCTATATATATTACATATATAGGGTAAGAGAAAGTAAAATTCAATGTTGGTTCATTTTTATTGTATCTCTACTGAACGTATTTTCAAAGTTTTTTTTTTTAATTCGAGCATGGTTTTAGGTCAGTGGAGTATATATTATAATATATGGTCTGAGATGCTGAAAAGACTGTATGAATGTGTGCGTGAGTGTGAGCGTGAATGAGAAAAAAAGTGTGTTAAAAAAAAATAGAATATCGCAAATATATGAAAAAAAACTAGATTTTTTTAAACTTTTAGCCGAGGTTTGCATCACTAAATCACCTCCGATGGAGCTGAAATTTCAACTATCTGCATATTTTTAAAGAGATAACGCTTTACAAAAAATCTATAAAATTGAAGAAATAAAGTGGCTGTTATATTTAACATCTTTTATCCTCTTATTGTTAAAATCTATAATATTTAAAATAAAAGCCGCTTTAGAGATGATTTTCAATTAAAATTTAATTTTTCCTATATCTCTAAAACTAGAGCTGATTGGGCAAAACCGATGGCATTTTTAGAATCAGCGTTACCAATCAAAATTTCAAAGCACCAAAAAAACAGTAACGAATCAAAAGAACAAATCCTTTTTATTTTTCTTAGCTAAAAAAAAAAACAAAAAAAGAAACAAATCCCTCGTTCGTTAGAGAAGAAATTAACAACAACAAAAAGAGAGAAGATATTATAATAATAGGCTAATTAAATTAGAGCAGCACATTTACAGAGTGGAAATAAACTAAAAACAAAATTCCTCTAGATCCACATATATATCACAAAACAAAGTTCAATTTTAAACCAGAGTGAGAGAGAAAGAGAATGGAGGGGGCGGGGCCAAAATTAATCCAATTAGAATTGAGCATAAATTTAAATACAACTACCATACATCCCCCCTCCCCCGTCCCCTCTTTCCTCTATAACTCTAGCAATTTCTCATTTCTCTTGTTTGTTTTATTTTGGTGCAAATCAGACGATTAAATATCTATAAATCATTTTATTCCCTCTCTCTGTTTTTGGCGTTAATAAAATATAAGTTCAATTAAAACTCCATTAATCTAAAATGTGTTTAAAAAAAAAAAAAAGAAAGGAGGGGGGGTTATTTATGGGCTCGAAATGAACAATTATTTTATAAGTGAAACCAATAAATAAATGTTAATTAAAAAAAAATAAGGGTATAATGTGTTTGATTTTATTTAAACTTAACACGGGTCATGCAACTTGTTTGTAGGCACTAACATTATTTTTCGTGAAGATTTTATTTTTTGTATTTAAATGGTGAACGAAATCAGAAAGGGAGGGTATTACAGGGTGGTCAAATGAATTTCCATAGGCTCTGTGTATTTTAAATGTTGACTGCTTATTTTTAAATGCTTTTATTCAAAATTTTAATCTCATATTTGAATATTTTATACACAATAGAGAATCCTAAATCTTCTAATATATATAATTTGTCCGAAACGTCTCCCTTTCGGCATTTGGCATTTCAAAGGCTCTCTTTACAACTGTACTTGCTCTTTTCCATTTCATAACATCAACAGCAGCTTCTCTTCAACTTATATAATTCGCTAATGTCCTTCTATCTGTCACGCTCTATTTGGGCAACTTCCCGTTTGAATTTTGAAATTTTGAAGCCAAACTTTGTATACTTAAAGAGAACCTTCTATTACAGGAAATTATTTTCATCCCAAAATTCTAATAACTTTTTGAGTTATTAATTCTTAAAGTTACGATTTCTCCCATAGGAAATATATGGAAATATTTATGTATTCTTTGCATTAATGTATTCTATGAATGTAAACAAATCCTCAAACAGGCACTGGATTGGAATATATATGGGCCATTCCATGCCAAAGTTGAAGTTTTTTTTGAGTTAAAAAAAAAAATGGTCGAATTAAAATTAGGTTTTTTTTCAAAAAAACTGAAATATTTCATATACCGGGCTTCTAAAATAATTTTTTGTATTTTTTTCTGAAAACTACATTAAAAAACAAAATTTTTATAGCCTTGCGGGGTTCCGAAATATCAATTTTAAAATAAGTTATCGTTATTTGAAAAAAAAATGCAATTTTTTTCAAAAATCCATAACTTTTTTTAGTTGGGTAAAAAAATTTGAAAATTCAAAATGTCTTTTAAGGGGTAGAAGAAAAGATAGAAAATTTTCAGTGAAATCCGCGGGGGTCAGGAAAAAAATTTGTCGATTTGGCATGGAATGACCCATATATATAGGCCTATATATTTTTTTTTTTAACACTCGCATTTTCTTAATTACACTCACATTCACACACACATTCACACAGTCTTTTCGGCAACTTAGGCCATATAAGACTTTTACGATAACCGTTATAATGAAAATATACTATTATTGGGGGTCCAGGCATTCTTATTTAAGCTATTTGGTATCCAAATGGCTTAAATAAAATCTTCGGACTGCCTGAAATTGGAATATAGTATAGTATTTATTTCATACCAAATAGCTTAAATAAGATTACAATTAATCGGGTTTAATTTTCCATTAAGATAAATTATTATTATTATTATTACTAGCCTGGGGGCTTCCCCCCTGGACCCTCCGCCAGCTTTTCTTAATATTATCATTCCTATTACAATCCAGTATAATATTTTTTTTTAAACATTCACACTTTTTTTCTCATTCACACTCACACTCACACACACATTCACACAGTCTTTTCGGCAACTCAGGCCATTTAAGACTTTGACGATAACCGTTGTAATTAATATATCTATTTGGGGTTCAGGCATTTCTATTTAAGCCATCTGGTATCCAAATGGCTTAAATAAAATCATCGGACTGCCTGGGTCCGAACCCGCGACGTTTGGTATAGGAGGGAGGCGCTCTACCTACTACGCCAAACTCGGGGGCATCCAGTATAATACGTATAACGTATTCCAATCAAGTGCCTGCTTGAGGATTTGTTTACATTTACTCATAGAATACATCAAATGAAAAGAATACATAAATATTTCTCTATACATTACCTATGGGAGAAATCGTAACTTTAGAAATTAATAATTCAAAAAGTTATAAGAATTTCGGGATGAAAATAATTTTCCTGTAATCCCTAGAGGGACCTCTTTATGCATATAAAATTTCATTTCAAAATTCCAACGGGAAGTTCCCTAAATGGAGCGTGACAGACAGACAGACGGAAATAGATCATTCACCCGGGCCTTGGTGTAGTGGATAGCATGCTAATGGCCATTTGTACCAAGAGTTGCGGGTTCGCAATCCCGTCCCAGGCGACAAGAAGACACTCTCTCTTTAGAAGCACACTTTATTTCAAATGAATTATATACCAATCAATTGAAATAAATTTCTATCCATTAAAAAAACTTCAAGTGTTTCGGAGTGTCTCTATCTCAAAATATAGATTCATCGAGCTGACTGAAATCAGAATCCACATCTCTTGACCTTATAATTTTTGAATTAGCTAATTGATCTAAATGAAATTTCATTCCGGTATGATTATACGTTTTAGAAAAAAAAGAAAAAAAAAAATACGGGACAAAAATATATTTATCACTCAGAGAGAAAATACCTCTTTTAGGGCTTCTAAATATACATACACGTATTTATTGCCCCCCCTCTCTCCTCTCTCTCTAGAACCATAATATATTACATATATAAATGACCATTTATAAAATTACCCTAGCGTTTTATTTACTATCCCTTTGGTGAAGAGAGAGAGAGAGAGAGGGGAAAATAAATTTTTTTGTTATTTTTATGAAACCTCTCTCTCTTTAGAAGACACTATGTGGTAAGAAGGATCATATAAATATACATACATTTTGCATACGAGTCGTTCTCAAAAAAAACAAGGGGGGAGGGGAGAGCTCATAAAACCCATAAAGCTCTTCCTCAGGGTACACACAGTTTATCGCCTAGGGAGCCTTATAAATACCCTCCCAAAGAGAGAGAGGGTTTCTGAATTACATCTCACATGATATCGTAATATTTTCTTTTAAAAAGATCGTATCAATTGTAGGGGGTTGATATAGACAGCCTCAATGAATTGGTATTAAAACGTAACAAAAAGTGAGAAATTAATTAATTGAAGGGGACAATCGAAGATAGTCATAAGCCACAAGTCAGTGAAAATAAAATTTTCTGACGAAATTTTCTCCTCAGCTTCTGGATGTTCAATTTTAGGCATGAAGGAATTGAGCTATGAGGCTGAAATTTTATATATAAGTTAAACACCCTCGGGGAGCGTGAAAATAAGCTTTTAATCAAAATCGGCCAAAGAGTACTAGTACTTTACTGATGTACTTTTTCAGTTTTTTTTTTCGATTTTCTCAAAATTTGCTCTAACGATTTTTTTTTTGTAATTCAAAAATCAATTATTTTTTTAGATGCTCTTTCAAATGTATATTCTCATTTTGCAATTGAAATCTTCTGAAGACCACTTTACTCTTGTATTTCATAGGGAAGATAGGAGAAATGGTTGCCATGGTAACAAAATATAAATATTTTCCCATACTTATAAATTTTACATCTTGAAAATCGAATGTTCCGTACTGTCGGGAACTAAATCCATGTTGACACAAAAAATCTGGTGTGACAAGCACAGTACACAACTTTCGTTTAGCGAAGGTAAGAAAAAGTTGTGTGCTGTGCGCCAGTCACACCAGATTTTTTTTTCAATTTAAGATATTTTTTCTCACAAATCGCCCGACTATCGACTGATTTTCATTATTCATGATAATGTTATAAATAAAATACAACTGAACTCTACAGCAAGTTCAACATAAACAGCTGTTAAATGCAAATATTGCCAGATTTTCAGATGTGAGTAGAATGGCAGCCAAGGAAGAAATCAGACAAAAATTTAATCAATTTTTATCCAATTTTATTTTGATTGTCGACGTTTCGGTCGCAAATCGCGCCCTTCCTCAGGACAATCGATAATTAATAAAATACAGATGGGGCGTATTTTGTTTATTAACAATATAAAAACACAATTCACGCGTGTGAGATGCATTGTTTCTTGCGATATATTTTTGATGTCATTCATTGACGCCTTTCGCATTAAAAAAAAAAAAAATAAAATTAATTTAAATGCGAAAGGCGTCAATGAATGCTATCAAATATATACAGCAAGAAACAATGCATCTCACACGCGTGAATTGTGTTTTTATATTGTTAATAAACAAAATACGCCCATCTGTAGTTTATTAACTATCGATTGTCCTGAGGAAGGGCGCGATTTGCGTCCGAAACGTCGGCAATCGAAATAAAATCAGATAAAGATTGATTTTGTCTGATTTCTTTCCTGCCTGCCATCCTGCTCATATCTGTCAATAGCCATCACCTCAATATTATTGCCAGATTTATATTATGCGAAAAAATACTTGCGTCAAAAGTCACTTATTATTTTTATTAATTAAATGCTTTTATTGAACTTATTCTTTCAAAATCACCAACTTTGAGTCTTTGTTTAAGTCACTTCCCAATGAACTAGAGGAGTGAAATTTGATATTTAAGGGTCATTTTTGATGACGCAAACTGTGAGTCGGGTTTTAGCAAAATTGACCAAATTAATGTGGTACTTTATTTCACGCATTTTCCCTTTTTTTTTTAATACTCTATAATAAAAAAATCTGGTGTGACTGGCGCACAGCACACAACTTTCTCTTACCTTCGGTAATCGAAAGTTGTGCACTGTGCTTGTCACACCAGATTTTTCGTGTCGACATGTATTTAGTTTCTGACAGTAGAGTACAATTGAATTCAAGATGTAAAAATTTATAAGTATGGGTAAATATTTATATTTTGTTACCATGGCAACCATTTCTCCTATCTTTCCTATGAAACACAAGAGTAAAGTGGTCTTCAGAAGATTTCAATCGCAAAATGAGAATATACATTTTAAAGAGCATCTAAAAAATAATTGATTTTTGAATTTTAAAAAAAATCGTTGGAGCAAATTTTGAGAAAATCGAAAAAAACTGAAAAAGTACATCAATAAAGTACTAGTACTCTTTGGCCGATTTTGATTAAAAGCTTATTTTTCCGGTCCCGGGGAGTGTTTAACTTAAATATAAAATTTCAACCTCGTAGCTCAATTCCTTCATGCTTAAAATTGAACACACACACACACCCCACCCACCCACCCACCCACCCACCCACCCACAGACAGACCATGTCGCGAAAACCACTTTTTTGGATTCAGGGGACCTCAAAACGTGAAGATCCATCAAAATCTCGACATCGAATTTTTGACATGAATCCAATACTTTCTCTCTATATATATATTACATATATACATAGGTAAGAGAAAGTAAAAAGACTAAAAAGTTTAAAATGAAAGTATAATAAAAAAAAAACTGTGTAAAAAAATGCTTTTATTTAAATTGAACTAAAAAGAGAGAAATAATTTAATTCTTCTTGTTAAAATTGTTGAATATTTATGACTTAAAATAAAAGCGTGGGGCGTGTCGAAGTGATTCTGAGGCTCTAAGTATATACAATTCCTTAAGCTATCAATCTGCGCTCCACGCTTTTATTTTAAGTCATAAATATTCAACAATTTTAACAAGAACAATTAAATTAAATTATTTCTCTCTTTTTAGTTCAATTTAAATAAAAGCATTTTTTTAAAAGGTTTTTTTTATTATATTGGTAATGAAATTATTAACTTAACCCAATGATAGGTCACGACTAAATTATAATAATGAATTTATGCATTCAAATTTCAAAAATTTCGATCCTATTATGACTTACGGGGTACGGGGTCCGAACAACCTTAAAAACCAAAAGAAATAACGAGTTTTAGAACTTAAATGATGATTTATCATCATCATCATACATGTAAAAGTTTTAATTTCCTTTTTAAAAAAGAGAGAGAGAGAGAGTTTGATATTTTCATTATCTTCTCTTTTTAGTTTTTTATTTATTCATTTCTGGCCGTTTGATAAAAGTGTCAACATAAAAGAGAGTATATATTATACATGGCTAAGTGCGTGTGCCTGTAAGAAGGGCGGGGTGGGGGGAGGGAAAGGGTTTTTGCACTCGGATTGGGTTTCCCTTCACCCTCACCTCCTTTAAGGAAGAGAAACCGATAAAACGCACAAGTTAACCACCGGCTGTCAAGAGCGCAAAGAGAGGGGGCAGAGGCAATGCACACCGAAAGGGCGAGCATTTCCATATACGTATAAAACACCACCCCCGCCCCCCCCCACACCCCTTGTCACCTTGGATTTCTCTAAACTCAACTGAAGTGAAATTTTAGTCAAAGTGACGGCCCTCGGCTGTCGTTTATCACAAACTGTGATAAACTCCTGTGAGGCCGCCATCCTCCTCGTTTATTGATTCATTTATTGAATCAATCTTTTTGAATTATGATATTTTGGAATTGAAACAAATTTTTAAAGAAAGATATTTTTTTTATATTAAAACTCTCGCTACGTATATGCCTTGATAAAGGCCATCTGCAGAGTTTTAGGGCGTTGTTCCGCACTACACATAGCAAAAGGTGTTTCTCGGGGGGGGGGGTGGGCTGGTGTGACTGGTCGCACAGCAGACAATTTTTTTCTTAATTTTGGTAATTTAAAGGCGCATTATGTACTTGTTTACCAGAATATAAATACAAATCAAGTTTTTAAGTATTAATTTTTAAAATTTTACTTTCAAAATAAATTTTTTTCGAAAAAAATAATTTTTTCAAATCTCGGGGGGGGGGGGGTAATTAACTACTTTATCCCCCCCTCTCTTGTATCCACCCTTGATTAGGTTCCGATATTTATTTAAATTTTATCTCTATTTTTCTAAATTAATTGGTAGAGGTAAAGGTGGTAATATGAGCCCTGTAGGTATTATGAGCCCCCTATATCTCGTCATAGAGTTCACACAATCTAATGGGGATTGATGGAAACACTGTGTTCCGTTCTTTTTTAGGCCTCTAGAGAGCTTTGGTTCAGTTGTTAATGATAGATGGTGGATAAATCAGGTGTTTGTGTTTTCTTCTACTAAAAAACTTTGAAAGGTACCTATTTAGCCCTTAATTATGATTATTATTCGATTACATTTACTTTAATAGGCTACGCAATCTAATAGAGTAGGTTTTAAGCTTTGATTTAATGTAGGTGATAATTAATTTAGACAGTAACAAAGATAGAATATGCTTTGAGGAAATTCAATATGGCTATGTCGGTAATGTGAGCCCCCTTCTGTGCCTGGTATATGAGCCCCAATTTTTGATGGTCCGTCAATACCGGAGAGTCCGTTTTGGAAATGTCAGTGGGAGTTGATAATCCCGGAGATGAGCATACTCCCTGTAAGTTTTATGTAGGACTTTACTCTGCCAATCATCAAGGAGAACTGTGGATATAGTGCCTGATGTGTGAAATGTGGGCGCACAATGACTGTGCTGGGACTGAAAAAGATGTTTATATTTGTGACTTTTGTAGATCATAAAATATTTTCTGTTTTCCAACTTATTTACACTAATATAGTTTTGTAATTAACAAAATACAATTTTCATAAAGGATATTTGTATTACTAACCTCTTTTTAACACTCTTTTTCATGTATTTACTCTAGGGGCTCATAATACCAGCACAGAAAATTTTTTCAACAAAACGAACTTTTTTGATTTTTTGTTATTATTTCACTTTCTGTGTATTTAATCGACTGCATACTTTTTAAATATATTCATCAATTGTTATAGTTGAAGTTCAACACAAATAATTTAGCAAAAATTATTTAAAAAAAATTTATTATAACAAAAAAGAAACTAGGGGCTCATAATACCACCTTTACCTCTATTCAATGTAATTAAGAATAACTGAGAAACGACCCCTAGCCGTGGGCGTAACTAGAAGGGTCCGGGTCCCCTCCTCCAGAAGGCTCGTGGCCTTCCCAAGAAAGCTTCCTGACCCAAGAAAAATTGAGAAAATATGTTTTTTTTGGAACTTTTTACGCATTAAAAAAAATTTTTTTCCAATTTTTATGAAATTTTGAATTTATTTAGGATTTTCTATTGTGTATAAAATGTCCAAATGTCAGATTCAAATTTTGTAAAATAAACAAGCAGACAACTGTAGTGCTTTAATACAAGTTTGGAACTAAGGTGCTATTGGAAACTAAATATATGTCGACACAAAAAATCTGGTGTGACCAGCACGGTGCACAACTTTTTCTTATCTTCGGTAATCGAAAGTTGTGTTCTGTGCTTGTCACACCAAATTTGTTGTGTCGACATATATTTAGTTTCCGACAGTACGGTACATTCGAATTTCAAGATATAAAATTTATAAGTATGGGAAAATATTTATATTTTGATACCATGGCAACCATTTCTCCTATCTTTTCTATGGAGTACAAGAGTAAAGTGGTCTTCAGAAGATTTCAATCACAAAATGAGAATATACATTTTAAAGAGAATCTATAAAATAATTGATTTTTGAATTTTAATCAAAATCGTTAGAGCCAATTTTAAGAAAAAAAGCTGAAAAAGTACATTAGTAAAGTGCTAGTACTCTTTGGTCGATTTTGTTCAAAAGCTTCGTGTCACGTCCCATGGGGGTGCCTAATTTAAATATAAAATTTCAACCTCCTAGCTCTTTTCGTTCTTGAGATATTTTGTACACAGACAGACAGACCATTTTTGGATCAATCAAAAATCAATATTTCTTAGATATTCTTTAAAATGTCAATTTTCATTTTGCTCTTAAATTCTTTTGAAGCACACTTTACTCTTGTACTTCATAGGCAGGGACGGATTAAACACAAAAAATCTGGTGTGACAATCCCATCAGATTTTTAATTTAAGGTGTTTTTAGGCATTGAGACCCTGTTCGTTTATTTCTCTTGATTGGTAGCCAATTTAATTGAAATAAATTTTTATCGGGATTGCAAGAACTCTATCACTGTGTTAGGGCCCACAAGCTATCAAGAAATTTGATTGACAAAAATAATGTCTCGTTAATTAATTTCTATTCAAATTTCCTTCACAGTACGGGATAGAGAACAAAAAGGTCTTTGATAAAAATAAAAGAGGGAAATGGATTAAGTGTTTTTGCCTGTTCTGTCCTTGGAGATCACGCCTTTTTCTTTTGATGACTAAAAACCAAACAACAACATGTTTTATGATAGTATAGCAAGAGGAAATGATGAAGAAGGGAAATACGTACAAATGCATTCCAACATATGTATACATATATAGCTATAATATAGCTATAGCTATATATATTCTTTCTAATTAATCCTATGCTGCACTATTAGATAATATCATAATAATAATTGGATTCAATTAAAATTATAATTTCATGACTATTTAGTCATGTTTTTACTTTCTCTTACCTCTTTACATGTTAATATATATAGAGAGAGAAAGTATTGGATTCATGTCAAAAATTCGATGTTGATATTTTGATGGATCTTCACGTTTTGAGGTCCCCTGAATCCAAAAAAGTGGTTTTCGCGACATGGTCTGTCTGGATTCAATTTAAAGGATGAAGAAATTGAGCTAGGAAGATGAAATTTTATATTTAAGTTAGTCACCCCCCTGGGACCGTGAAAAATAAGCTTTGCGCCAGTCACACCAGATTTTTTATTTTATTTTTATTTATTTTTTTTGAACAAATTATTTATTTCAAGCATGATTGGAAGCTAATTCAATTCAAATTCTGCTTAGGACGGGATGCAAACGGGGATCTAAGTCACGTGTCACGCACGGGCTTCACAATTATTATAAATTAAAATTAAACAAGAAGTAAAATATTGTTGATTGATGACGCATTTGTTTTTGTTACAACCCAAAATGAAAGGTTCATCTATTCTCTCTTTTTAAATTAATTTTTAGTAATTAAAAAGAGCAGTATGTGTGTGTGTGGGGGGATGGGGGGTGGAGGTCATCACACCAACATGCATGTGCATGCATGCAAATGCACTCGATGGTGCCGCGCTATCAATTAATAATTCAACATGGTTCATTAAAAAAAAAAAAAAAAATACACCTGCTCTGTTTTAAATTTACCCGATGAGATTTTAATTAGAAATGTAATTGTCTGTGTGAGTGAGTAATAACATACACACACACATATATATGAGAATTTGCAAACACTAGATTAATGTAAAATTCAAATGGAGAGAGTCTCTCTCTCTCTCTCTCTCTCTCTCTCTTTGTTATTAATTGAATTTCATCAAATAAACCGTTTTCGTTAAAAGACGAAATTTTGTAATTGTGTTTAATTTATTGGCTTTTTATTTATTTATTTTAAATTAAAATCCTTTTTGTTCTTGTTGGTGTGTTTTTTTTTATTCCGAAAATAGAGAAATTTGAAAGAAGATAGTGGAGGCCAGGAAGCAGGTTTATACCAGTGACGTCATTTTGGGGGGGGGGGGAGCATTTGTGTGTGTTCAATTTTAAGCATGAAGGAATTGAGCTAGGAGGTTGAAATTTTATATTTAAGTTAGGTACCCTCCTAGGGCGTGAAAATAAGCTTTTAATCAAAATCGACCAAAGAGTACTAGTACTTTACTGATGTACTTTTTCAGTTTTTTTTTTTTTTTTTTTTGATTTTCTGAAAATTCGCTCCAACGATTTTTTTTTAATTCAAAAATCATTTTTTAGATGCTCTTTAAAATGTATATTCTCATTTTGACATTGAAATATTCTGAAGACCACTTTACTCTTGTACTTCATAGGAAAGATAGGAGAAATGGTTGCCATGGTAACAAAATATAAATATTTTCCTATACTTATACATTTTACATCTTGAATTCTAATATATCGGCTGAAACTAAATATATCTTGACACGAAAAATCTGGTGTGACAAGCACAGAACACCACTTTCATTTACCGAAGGCGGGGCTTTGCGTCTAGTATATTTATAAAAGCCTTGTAAAAAATAAAAAATATATTCTAAAAATTTGGTTGTACTCTAAGACGAAAAAAGAAAAAATTTATAATTTATAATTGATAATGTTTTCCCGATTCTAATCTCTTTGTCTCTTCTTATGTACATTAGTTCTGAGGATGGTCCCGACCGGGACCGAAACGTCAACATAATGGGAATAAAAATAATGAAATATTAACTAGCTGCGAATTTTCTTCTTTCTCACCTATCCTGATTGAACTACCAGATATAAGCCTTACATATCAAATTATAAGAGACATTGGGAACAAAAAACCTTCAGAATGGGGAAATAACCTACTAAAGGTAGTGAACGAGACCGGTAGTGCTGACTTGATGACAGGACTAAAAGAAGAAGACTTGGAACTTAACGACTCTAAAGATGGAGGACACGGTTAAGAAACTAATAGAGGGGCTGGAACAGAATAGACAAATCACACTACTGCGACTACTACAACCACATAGAAGATTATCTGGAAAACGCACAATGTGCTGTGTGACATTACCTTCGGTAATCGAAAGTTGTGTTCTGAGCTTGTCACACCAGATTTTTTGTGTCGACATATATTTAGTTTCGGCCGATATATTTTCGGTTGTGCTCTTTTTTTCTCCGGGCGGGCTTACGGGGAGGGAAACCCCCCACCAAAACCCCACCCCGCCCCCCGCCGCCCCCCTCCGGCCACCCGCCGGAACCCCCTACCTTCCCCTCTCTCTCCCCTCTCTCCCTCCTCCTCCCTCTCTCGGGTGAACATCCTTTATTGTGGGTTCTCCCCGGTTCCATATCACCCACCTCTTCCATCCCTAGGGTGGTTTGGTGGTTGGGGGGAGTGCCTCTCCTCAGGGGGGGGTCCTGCCCCCTCCGGAGGAAGGAAGAATGAATGGGACGCTCTCTTTCTTCCTCTCCCCCCCCGGGGGGGGCCACGCCCCACCACCCCCTCCTCGCCTCGCTGGGGGGCGTGGGGGGGGGGGGGATATTTTCAAACCAAGGCTTGGTTGAGGTTGTGGTTTTGTAAATAAAAAATATATATTTTATAAAAAAAAAAAAACCCAAGGAGAGGATTTGAGCAGGATCTTCCTGAAAAAACCAACCCCCTAGCCCACTACACCAGCGAGCCCTCGGCCGATATATTAAAATTCAATTTATAAACATGGGAAAATATTTATATTTTGTAACCATGGCAACCATTTCTCCTATCTTACACCAAGCCCGAGGGCCAGGGCAAGAGTGGTCCACCATATTAATAATAATAATATATCAAATTCATTTAAGAGAGAGAGAGGGAGAGATTCCATTAAAATACTATCAGGTGGTTTTTAAAAGGTGCCTATCCGGTGAGTGCAACTTGTATGTTATGTGTTATCAATATATATACTCTCTCTTTCTGTTGTTATCTTAAAAGCCCCAAAGCAGCAGAAAAAGAAAGAGGCGCGTCTCAACGGCGCCTCTCTCTCTCTCTCTCTCTCTCTTTTGCTTGCACACGTCGTTTTGTGGTGTCCATTCGACATGCATCAACAACAACAACAACATCCAATTTGTTTGAATATTGAAATAATTATCTTCTTTTGTTTATTTATATTCTACATATTTCTAAAGCAAAAGTGGACCAAGTCCAAAAAGTAAGCAATTTTCTTATTGAAGAATGTGTTTCGTTGATGAGGTTGTAATTAATAATTGAAGCTTGCAGCTACTCCCCCCCCCCCCCCCCCCCCCCCGCACCTCATCTACCAAGGTGTGTAGGTGATATGGAAAATTAAAATTTTTTAAATAATTTTAACTTTTTTATTATTTATTTTTATTTATTATTATCTTTTTTAGGATTTAGATTATTCCTTGTATCAAATACTTTGTGATCTAATTGTTTTTAATAATGTATAGCAGGTGAACATAATATTATAATATGATATTTAATTGTAGGTCCTGAAGATGGGAAAATTGTTTCCGAAAGTGATGATTATAATCCACTCGACCTAAAAAAGATAATAATAAAAAAGTTAAAATTATTTAAAAAATTTTAATTTTCCATATCACCTACTACACCTTGGTAGATGAGAGTAGCTGCAAGCTTCAATTATTAATTTTCTTATTTTTCGGATGGTAGTTATTCGGTGTAATAATGAACAATGTCCGAATTTCAATACTAATCCTCTAGAGTGCAGCAGTTCCTTAATGAAAAAAAAAATCTAAAAATCTGAATATAAAATTTAAAATAAGTACTTAGATAAAGTATAATTGAAGTTCTTAATGGCCCTCGGGGCATGGTGTAGGGGTTAGCGTGCTAACCTCGTATACCAAAAGTCGCGGGTTCGGAGCCCAGGCAGTCCGATGATTTTATTTAAGCCATTTGGATACCAAATGCCTGGACCCCAAATAAATATATTATTAATCAATAACGGATATCGTAAAAGTCTTAAATGGTCTAAGTTGCCGAAAGGATAGTGTGAATGTGTATGTGAGTGTGAGTGTGAATGAGAAAAATCTGGTGTGACTGGCGCACAGCACACAACTTTCTCTTACCCTTCGGTAATCGAAAGTTGTGTTCTGTGCTTGTCAAACCAGATTTTTTGTGTCGACATGTATTCAGTTTCCTTATCTTGAAATAATTAATAAAAAGTGTTCCCCTTCTAATTAAATTAAATTATTATTAGTACATGCTGAAAGAGGTAAAAAAAAAAAAAAACAAGAAGAAAATGCAGCCAATGTAATTTCTTTAATGATATTCAGCTCACGACAAACGTTTCGATCCTATCATCGATCTCATCATCAGAGCTCGGTCAAAAAGGCATATATACACAGCTCCAGCTCTGATGATGGTCCAAACCTAGGATCGAAACGTTAGCCGTGAGCTGAATATCAATAAACAAATTACATTGGCTGCGTTTTCTTCTTGTTTATTTTATCTTTTTTACTCTACAGTCATACATCCCCCCTGTTAAATATTAGTACCCTTTGGCCGATTTTATTCAAAATCTACTGACCCCTTGGATGATGTATTTATAATCAATTTCTCAGTAGACAGGTAATTATCAGATGCAACGTTCGGAATGATTATTTAATTGGAATTAATAAGGATAGATAGGGCTTAAAGGGATTGGTTAATATTTGACCAAGGAGTGAGTCCTTTCTATTTATAGACTTCCTCTTACGGGTTGCCAACTGATTAGTTATTCATGCGGGTCTCATCTGTGCTCGAGATACCCAAGAACTTAATTAACCCAAACAACTCTTTTTACCTTTCCTTCTCTTTACTATATTTCGTGTCAATGTCTAGATTTTAATGGAAATACACGTTTTTGGGGGTCTAAAAATGTTCTACTGTTTATACATAATAGCTCAAGAACGAAAAAGGCTACGGGGTTGGAATTTTATATTTAAGTTAGACATACCCCTTGCATGTAACAGTAAGCCTTTGAACGAAATCGGTCAAAGAGTACTAGTACTTTACTGATGTACTTTTTCAGTTTTTTTCGATTTTCTCAAAATTCGCTCCAACGATTTTGATTAAAATTCAAATATCAATTATTTTTTAGATGCTCTTTAAAATGTATATTCTCATTTTGCCCTTGAAATTGTTTGAAGCACACTTTACTCTTGTACTTAATAGTAGGAAAGATAGGAGGCCATGATAGCAAAATATAAATATTTCCCTAAGTTTATAAATTTTATATCTTGAATTCTAATAAATCGGCGGGCCTACGGACTTGGTCTAGTTGGTAGCGTGCCCACCTTCTATACCGAAGGTACCGCGGGTTCGGACCCCAGGCAGTCCGATAATTTTATCTAAGTCCATTTGGTACCAATTGGCTTAAATAGAAATGCCTGGACCCCCAATAGATATTATCATATATAACGGTTATCGTCAAAATCTTAAATGGCCTAAGTTGCCGAAAAGACTGTGTGAGTGTGTGTGTATGAATGAGAAAAAAGTGTGAGTGTTTAAAAAAAATATATATCGGCAGATATATATGTCGACACAAAAAATCTGGTGTGACAAGCACAAAAGGGCGGATACAAGGGGGGGGGGTTAAAAGGGTAATTACCCCCTCCCCGAGATTTGAAAAAAAACAAACAAACTTTTTTCACAAAAAAATGTATTTTTAATGTAAAATTTTAAATATTAATAAAAAATTTGATTTGTATTTATATTCTAGCAAACAAGTAGGCCTACAGAATGCACCTTTAAATTACCGAAATTAAGAAAAGATTGTGTGGTGTGCGACCAGTCACACCAGATTACCTCCCCCCCCTCCACCCCCGAGAAACACCTCTGGATCCGCCCTTGCAAGCACAGAACACAGTTTTCAATTACTTGGTTGTGTGCTGTACACCAGATTTGTTTCGTTTTTTTTCTCAAGAATATATTGTCTAAAACAAATATTTTTACTTTTTTTACATTAATTATGATAAATAAATAAATATACGGTCGAATATTTATCAGTAATTTCCCTTTCTTATCTCTTTCTTGTTTATGTCTGATTATGAACTTTGTTTTGTTTTTTAAGGTTTAATATCTGCTCGTATTAATTATGTTGCTTTTTGTTTATAACTAATATGATAAAAACAAGTTACTTTAATAAATGAGAAATTATATAGGCCTATATAATATTTAAGATATTAAGCTTATATGGACCCTGTTACGCATTAGTGTGTCAAGCGCCACCTACCGAGATTTGAGAAAATTAACATTAAAGTTTTTTGTTTTCATTGGATTATATATAATTTTTTTTGTCAATTGTGCAAGTAACATTAAATATAAATTTTTTTAAGACTTATTTCATAAAAAATACTATTAATTATAGCAATTGAAACAATATTCCGTGTTTAACTCAATTTTTAATTTTTTTTTGGCGCTTGACACACTGATGCATAACAGGGTCCATATATAGTCACGTTCAGATCCGCGAAGAAAAATCATACAATTTAATATTTATTAATTTAAATAGCCGACAAGATCTAAATGGCCTTAGATGCCGAAAAAGACGTTAAAAAAAATATGGTGTGACTGTCCCACAGCACCCAACTTTCTCTTACCTTCAGTAATCGAAAGTTGTGTTCTGTGCTTGTCAGACCACAAAACATACAAAAATCTAAATGAAATAGTCTCCAAACAAATTCAAAGATCAAGTTAATACAGCATCATAACAACACAAAAATCAAAATAAACATTCATCAAAATTGAAACAAAAATCAAAATATAGCAACAACTAAATGAAAATTCATCAAAATACAAACAAAAATCAGAATAAGATAGCATCAAAACAAAAAACAACATATTATAGCCTCCAACCCGAAGCAAAAATCAACATTATCATCAAAATACAAACAGGAATCCAAAAATATAATATCATCAAAAGAAAACGATCACAAGTCAAAAGTAAAGTGAGAAACCAAAACAAAACCAGCCCTCCAAAAATACATGTGTTCCAAACAAAACCAATATTACCAACAAAACAGCAGCAAAACAAAATTGAAATAATACAAGAGCTATATCAAAATATATCATCAAAACAATAAGACTCAAAAGTGTAATTTTGGATCTATTGCAAAAGGTGTTCAGTGCTAAAAGAGGAACATATTCAGGATTTTTTAAGAATTTTTCAAATAATTCAAGATGTAAAATTTATAAGTATGGGAAAATATTTATAGAAGTTAAAATTTTGCTGGGACAGATCGTTGAGGTAATGGATATGGAGAAAATATACACCAGCGAGTTGCTTTCCACAATTAAAATAATTTATTCTGCAAATATTTCGGAATGCCTACGCAATCCATCTTCAGTGCATCAAATTACACTCATGTGGAGCGTGTGCTAAAATATTTATATTTTGTAACCATGGCAACCATTTCTCCTATCTTTTCTATGGAGTACAAGAGTAAAGTGGGCTTCAAACAATTTCCTCAGAGCAAAACGAGAATATACATTTGAAAGAGCATCTAAAAAATAATTGATTTTTGAATTTTAATCAAAATCGTTGGAGTGAATTTTGAGAAAATCGAAAAAAACTGAAAAAGTGCATCAGTAAAGTACTAGTACTCTTTGGACGATTTTGTTCAAAAGCTTCATGTTAAGTCCCATGAGGGTATCTAACTTAAATATAAATTCTCCTAGCGCTTTTCGTTCTTGAGATATTTTGTTCACAGACACACAGACACACAGACAGACAGACAGACCATGTCGCGAAAACCACTTTTTTGGATTCAGGGGATCTCAAAACGTGTATGTCCATCAAAATCTCGACATCGAATTTTTGACATGAATCCAATACTTTCTCTCTATATATATATATAGAGGTAAGAGAAAGTAAAAACGACGACACTAAACTTACATCATCATAGATAGATGGAGAGGTGGAGTTTTTTATTTATTATTGATTCCCCCCCCCCCACTATTCTTCATAAACCTTCAAAGAGAGAGACAGAGAGGACCGACATCTCCGACAATAGAAGAAGGGTGAGTTTTTTTTGTTTTTTTTTGAGTCAACGCCGCCGCCATTGCGACAAATTTTAAATATTAATTGCCGTTAGATGGGAGGGGCGTCTCTTTTTCGCGAGAGTCGAGTGGCTTTTCGTGTCCCTGTCTCTCTCTCTCTCTCTCTCTCTCTCTCTCTCTCTCTCTCTCTCTCTCTACCCTCTCACTCTCTCCTATCACATCACATCATATCAAGGCAATAACAGAAACAGCTCCTCCCTCGAAAATACAAGGGAATTTTATCATTTTGTTAAAAAAATATATTATTTTTTATTCATTTGACTTAAAGAAGACCATTTATTAATTTCTCTTACTATATATATGTTAATATATATAAAGAGAAAGTATTGGATTCATGTCAAAAATTCGATGTCGAGATTTTGATCGATATACACGTTTTGAGGTCCCCTGAATCCAAAAAAGTGGTTTTCGCGACATGGTCTGTCTGTCTGTCTGACTGTCTGTCTGTGAACAAAATATCTCAAGGACGAAAAGAGCTAGGAGGTTGAAATTTTATATTTAAGCTAGGCACCCTCATGGGACGTGACACGAAGCATTTGAACAAAATCGATCTAAAAGTACTAGTGTTTTACTGACGCACTTTTTCAGTTTTTTTCGATTTTCTCAATATTTGCTCCCACGATTTTGATTAAAATTCAAAAATCAATTGTTTTTTAGATGCTCTTTAAAATGTATATTCTTATTTTGCCCTCAAGAATGTTTAAAGATCACTTTACTCTTGTACTTAATAGGAAAGATAAGAGTAATACTTGTTGTGGTAACAAAACAAATATTTACCCATGTTTACAAATTTTACATCTTGAATTTTAATAGATTGGCGGAAACTAAACAAATAGCGACACAAAAAATTTGGTGAGACTAGCACAGAACACATCTTTTAATTACCGAGGGTAAGAGAATGTTGTGTGCTGTGCGACCCGTCATACCAGATTTTTAAATTATTTTTGAATTTTTTTCAGATATTGAATATTCTCAATAGACACCAATTTATTTTTCAATTATTATTATTCTTTGAAAAAATCTTTCACATTTGATTAAAAAAAAAAAAAAAAATGAAACGAGAATTTAGAGAAAATATTAAGCTTGAAAAAAAAAAAGAAAATCAAATATTTGATTTCACTTTCATATAAAAATAGCCTTCGTTTTAAAAGCAATTTTATCTTCACTTGCTGTTCAAATTAATTTATTTTGACTGCGAACTACACCAAGCCCGAGGACCCCAAAAAGGGTTGTTTTTTTTTAAACACACTTTTTTCCCATTCACACAGTTTTTTCGGCAATTTAGGCCATTTAAGACTTTAAACGATACTCGTTATTTGTAAATATATCTATTGGGGGTCCAGGCATTCTTATTTAAGCCATTTGGTATCCAAGTGGATTAAATAAAATCATCGGACTGCCCGGGATCCGAACCCTCGACCCTTGGTATACAAGGCAGGCGCGCTGCCAACTACGCCAAGCCCGAGGTTCTCGAAAAGGTTTTTTTTTAATAAAATAAACAATCAATTTCTTTTTAAGTTTAATTGTTGAAAAAAATTAAAAAATGAAAAATAAATTTCACAACAATCTTTATTCTGGAATTCTTTAATTGTTATAAGGAAAAGGTGAAGGAACATTGAAAATTTTTATTTCATTTTATTTACTCAAACAAATTTCTAATTAATCAATAATTAAATTTTTCAAATTGTTGTTTAAATTATTTTAATATAAAAAAGAAATAGTAAAATTAATTGTTTTTTTTTAATTAATAAGATTATTTGTTAAGAAACAAAAGACAGTCATTTTAAATTAAAATTGCTTTTTATATTAACGGTATATAAAAAAACGCTGATTAATTTAATGAAACAAATTCTTTTTTTTATGATTTTGAGGAAATTATTCTCTTACCCTCCTCTTGCTCTCTTTAGTTAAAATCATCTAATTAAGCTTGACATTGTAAATATCTCCTTCCAGGGGGAGATGAAGAAGATAAAGACCAGATGCCAAGAAATAAGCTAATTTATTAAACAACCTTTCTCTCTCTTAAAATGAATTATTATTACAAGAAAGAAAGGAACGGAACAGGGAAATAAAATCAATCTGAAAATTAGGCCTATATCTCCTTCCCTTTCATGATGCATCTATGTAAATTTAAAAAACATTTATTTATTTTCAAGGGAAAATTAAATACAGCAAGTGATCAAGAGGACCAAATTTCTTGATTATTTTGCGAATTTTATTTATTAGAAAAATAGAGGCTTATCGGATAATCAGGGACTTGGCGCATAGATCGTAATCACGAGAAATACCACAACAAACGAATAATCAAATTGTTAGAAACGATTATAGTAATAAATTACTTTAATTGTTATCTAATTAATTATTCAATTTAAATTTTATTTTTATCTTTCGCAATTATTTATAAAATTATCTTTAATTAATCAATAAAATTTAATTTAATGAGTTCTTTAAAAACAAAAAAGCAAAAAAATTGCTTTTTTATATCATTTATAATAATATCAAAGAATATATAAAATAAGTAAATGCTAAAAAGGTTATAATTTATGATGTCTCTTTAAAAAAAACAGACCAGTTTTTGGAGTTGTGAAAATTAAAAATTTTCATAACGTTTGAAAAAAATATCTTTCTAAAAAAATGACAAAAATTTCTTTCTTTATATAAATCATAGTTTCTTAACATTATTTTGATCACCGCCCCCTCTGAGAATATTTTTTTTCCAGAGCCCCCCCCCCCCAATCTTAATTTTACTTGCCACCTCTCGCGAATTTAAAACAGCTATTGCCACGATTATATTTAAACGTGTAATATATTATAATCGTAAGACACGGGATATTCATAAACACGAATAGGAAGGATATGACCCCTATCCTATTTCTGAGTTTAAAATAAAGAATGAAAGAAGAATGTTTCAATGGGAGCAATTCAAACGCATAGGAATATTTTTATTAACATTCAAAAGACATAAATAATGAGAAGGCTGAATTTATTTATTTTGATTAATATCAGGCTCGATTTTACTTAAAAGCAACCGTCGAAGTCGCCATCGGCTTTCAGTATAGGCCTACTGTTAAAAATTTTCACGGGATATTCATAAACACGAATAGGAAGTCACAACATTAATTTAAAAAAAAGTTAAAGGCCTCTTGTAAAATAATATGGATGTAAATACATTCCCCAAAAACGACCCGAGTAAAAATGATTAAAAATGATCGAGGGATCCACACGCCCGCAGCAGGTCTGCATAGTGAACCTTGAGGGACACACAGGGATATACACGTCCACACCAGGGACACACACAGTAGATCGAAAGTGACCAGAAGAAAAATGTGTGTCCCTGGTGCGGGCGTGTGGATCCCTGTGTTAGTGGAAGAGACTCATAAGCCTCTATTTTGTCATTTTTGAGATAATCACACCACCATTGTATTCTTTACATATATCCCTCTTCAGGGGCGTATATAGAAATTTTTTTCGGGGGGGGGGGGGGGCTGTTCTCATGCATTCATAGAATATATACTGTAAATGCAAAGAATACATAAATATTTCTCTTATGCATTTACTATGGAAGAAATCGTAACTTTAGGAATTAATAACTCAAAAAATTGTAGGAATTTCGGTACCCGAGTATTTTTCCGGGACTCCCATAACGTCCTCTATAAGACTGGAAAGTTTCGTCATTCTAACGGAAAGTTGGTCAAAGGAGCGAGACAGACGGACAGACAGACACACACTCCCACTATATATAGATTATTTAAGTATTGAAAAAGGAGAAAAATATAAATAATTTATAATTTTTTTTTTTTTAAATTTGTTTAAGGCCATTTAGACCCCATCCATATTTATTTTAAATAATTGACAGTCAATTCAAATGAAATTAATTTTCTCGCTTGGGACGGGAAGTGAACCCGAAACCCCAGCAACTAGCTAACGTCTTCTCTCTAGACATGGGTCACGGATTAATTTATACTGGTAATTTGAATACAAGTATTACTGAAAAAAAATAAAAAAAAAAAAACGAATTCGGTTTTTCGGGAAAAACTCGGTTCTCGGTGTTTGAAAATCCAAAGCAAAAAAACCGATTTACCGGTTTCGGTTTCCACCGGGGTCAAACCCTACCTATGAGACTTTTTCTCAAATCTTCACTAGCTGTGCAAGTAAAGAACTTGCACTAATTATATGCAGCCAACTATTATAAAATTAAGGAACTTCTTTGTGTTGTATTAAAGAGGGACAGGGGCGTATATAAGGGGGGGGCCTATAGGGATATAGAGACAATAATGGGTCCGCCCCCCCCCCCCGAAATGTTTGCTCGACCCCGCAGCACGAAAATCCCAGGTTCCGCAAAAGAGTGAAATGTTCCGCGAAAGGCACATGAAAAAAATTTTGGTTCCGCGGGTGGAAAAAATTTTGCCTCCCTAAAAAAAAAAAAAAAGGTAAAATATTTTTACGGACGGGAAAAATTTCTGGTCCGCGGGCGGGAAAATTATTCTGCTTCTCTAAAAAAAGGTAAAATTTTTTCCCGTCCGCAAAAATATTTTACCTTTTTTTTAGAGAAGTAGAATTTAATTTTTCCCGCCCGCGGAACCAGAAATTTTTCCCGTCCGAAAAATATTTTACCTTTTTTTTTTTGGAGGCAAAATTTTTTCCACCCGCGGACCAAAATTTTTTCATGTGCCTTTCGCGGAACATTTCACTCTTTTGCGGAACCTGGGATTTTCGTGCTGCGGGGTCGAGCAAACATTTCGGGGGGGGCGAGACCCATTATTGTCTCTATATCCCTATAGGGCGCCCCCCCTTATATACGCCCCTGTCCCTCTTTAATACAACACAAAGAAGTTCCTTAATTTTATAATAGTTGGCTGCATATAATTAGTGCAAGTTCTTTACTTGCACAGCTAGTGAAGATTTGAGAAAAAGTCTCATCGGTAGGGTTTGGACCCCGGTGGAAACCGAAACCGGTAAATCGGTTTTTTTGCTTTGGATTTTCAAACACCGAGAAACCGAGTTTTTCCCGAAAAACCGAATTCGTTTTTTTTTTTTTTTATTTTTTTTTCAGTAATACTTGTATTCAAATTACCAGTATAAATTAATCCGTGACCCATGTCTCAGAGAGAAGACGTTAGCTTTTAGTTGCTTGGGGTTTCGGGTTCACTTCCCGTCCCAAGCGAGAAAAATTAATTTCATTTGAATTGACTGTCAATTATTTAAAATAAATATGGATGGGGTCTAAATGGCCTTAAACAAATTAAAAAAAAAAATTATAAATTATTTATATTTTTTCTCCTTTTTTCCAATACTTAAATAATCTATATATAGTGGGAGTGTGTGTCTGTCTGTCCGTCTGTCTCGCCCCTTTGACTAACTTTCCGTTAGAATGACGAAATTTTCCAGTCTTATAGAGGACCTTATGGAGAGTCCCGGAAAAATACTCGGGTACCGAAATTCCTACAATTTTTTGAGTTATTAATTCCTAAAGTTACGATTTCTTCCATAGTAAATGTATAGAGAAATATTTATGTATTCTTTGCATTTACAGTATATATTCTATGAATGCAAACAAATAAATCATCAAGGAGGTACTGGATTGGAATAGTAGTAATAATAATTTTCTTAGGTTCGGATCCCAGGCAGTCCGATGATTTTATTTAAGCCATTTGCCATTTGGATACCAAATGGCTTAAATAGAAATGCATGGACCTCCAATAGATATATTATATTAATAAAATCTAGTGGTTATTGATGTTTTATGGCTGTGGAGATTTACTCAGGAATTTGCTGTGACTTTGCAGCCAGGAGATTAAATAAAAAAATCTTTTATTTAATTTTTATTCGCCGACATTTCGGTCGCCAATCACGATTTTGCCCTGATGAAGGTCGTGATTGGCGACCGAAATGTCGGCGAATAAAAATTAAATAAAAGATTTTTTTATTTAATCTCCTGGCTGCAAAGTCACAGCAAATTCCTGACTAGCGGTTATCGTCAAAAGTCGTATATGGCCTAAGTTGCCCAAAAGACTGTATGAATGCGATGTTGAGTGTGAATGGGAAAATAGTGTGAGTCTTTTAAAAAATAAAAAATAATAATAATTTTCTTTACATAATTAAGAAAAGAAGAGAAAATATCAAATTTAATATTTGACGAATAATTTAAGGATTTAGAAGCAAGAAACCTTCAAATTTCCACTAAAATGTTTTTTTAATCAAATATGGACAATATTCAAAATTAAGTAGCTGATTTACAGATTTGAATCAAACTTTAATTTGTCAATATCTAATGTCTTGTGGCTTATGACTATCTGCCCTTCATTATGAAATTTCAAAGAGATTTCCAATTTCAATCATCATCAAAATATCATTCATTGTTAGCGAGAGAGCCCCCCCCTTTTGTGTTGCGTTAAAGGAAGGCCATAAATTCCCACCCTCTTCTCCTCTCTTTGGTGGTTTTAAGAGAGAGTGTGTTGAGTGATTTTATTGACTTTTTGTGGTGCTGGTGGGGGGGGGGGGGGGACAAAATGGAGACAACAACGACGAGGGGTACAAAGTTTTAATCAAGCTACATACTATACTATGTATATATACTTTACTCTCTGTTCTTAAGTTTAATATTTACTAAACTCTAACCATAAACATGGTTATTATACTTTGTATAAAGATAATTTTTTTTTCTTTTTTGTTTTAATTAATAATATAGCAAGAGCGAAGGATAAGAAGAGAGGGAATATAAAATTGAATTGAGAACTTTTTCCGACGGGCGGAAACAATTTCTGAAGCGGCCTAAATAGTAGGCTATATGAACAAAATATGATTTTATAATAACTGGTCGCACAGCACACAACTTTCTCTTACCTTCGATAATCGAAAGTTGTGTACTGTGCTTGTCACACCAGATTTTTTTGTGTCGACATGTATTTAGTTTCCGACAGTACGGTACATTCGATTTTCAAGATGTAAAATTTATAAGTATAGGAAAATATTTATATTTCGTTACCATGGCAACCATTTCTCCTAACTTTCCTATGAAGTACAAGAGTAAAGTGGTCTTCACAAGATTTCAATCACAAAATGAGAATATACATTTTAAAGAGAAACTAAAAAATAATTGATTTTTTAATTTTAATCATTGGAGTTAATTTTGAGAAAATCGAAAAAGCTGAAAAAATACATTAGCAAAGTACTAGTACTCTTGGGCCGATTTTGTTCAAAAGCTTCGTGTCACGTCCCAGGGGGGTGCCTAACTTAAATTTAAAATTTCAACCTTGTAGCACAATTTCTTCACACTTTAAGTTTGTTCGGACATTAAAGCACTTTATTAGATTAAAAGCTAATTTTTTAATATGTTATTAATCACTATCACATTCGTTTAAAATAAAATTTTGAAGCAGATCTGACCCAGGGTTATCGTGTAATTAATTTTTAAAAAATTGAAATTTAAGATGTAGTCTATGGCGAATATCGACGAAACGCACACATATCGAATTATATAGCGACCTCTGCAATAGATACAAAAACAAAAAACTTACATTTTATCAATTCACTTGCAAGGAATACGTTAAACATAAAATCAAAAGTTTCTGCCGAAATCTTTTAAAGATATTTTAACAAGAAAGTCAAAAAAATTCTCAAAAATGACAGTAGGCCAAATTTAAAAATAAGCAAGTCACGAGACTCAGACCAGTCTGGCAACGCCGCATAAAATAATACTCATTTCTCGCTGTCAGTTACATTTTTTTTTACTTTCTCGTACCTCTATATATATGTTAATATATAGAGAGAGAAAGTATTGGATTCATGTCAAAAATTCGATGTCGAGATTTTGATGGATCTTCACGTTTTGA
This sequence comes from Euborellia annulipes, assembly GCA_023213315.1. Classification (NCBI taxonomy): domain Eukaryota; kingdom Metazoa; phylum Arthropoda; class Insecta; order Dermaptera; family Anisolabididae; genus Euborellia; species Euborellia annulipes. The sequence goes on along the minus strand of JAKCPI010001650.1, from coordinate 31,021 downwards.
GGTCCCCTGAATCCAAAAAAGTGGTTTTCGCGACATGGTCTGTCTGTGGGTGGGTGGGTGTGTGTGTCTGTCTGTGTGTCTGTGAACAAAATATCTCAAGAACGAAAAGAGCTAGGAAGTTGAAATTTTATATTTAAGTTAGGCACCCCCATGGGACGTGACACGAAGCTTTTGAACAAAATCGACCAAAGAGTACTAGTACTTTACTGATTCACTTTTTCAGTTTTTTCGATTTTCTCTAAATTTGCTCCAACGATTTTTTTTTAATTCAAAAATCAATTATTTTTTAGATTCTCTATAAAATGTATATTCTCATTTTGTGATTGAAATCTTCTGAAGACCACTTACTCTTGTAATCCATAGAAAAGATAGGAGAAATGGTTGCCATGGTATCAAAATATAAATATTTTCCCATACTTATAAATTTTACATCTTGAATTCAATTGTACCCTACTGTCGGAAACTAAATACATGTCGACACAAAAAATCTGGTGTGACAAGCACAGTACACAACTTTCGATTACCGAAGGTAAGAGAAAGTTGTGTGCTGTGCGCCAGTCACACCAGATTTTTTCATTTTACGATACTTTTTCTCGCAAATCGTCCATTGTGTTTAAACTGATTTGCATTAAACATTGTAATATATTAAATAAAATAAAATTGAAGGCTTTTAAGATTTAAAATAGATAGCTGATGAATGCAATGTTGCCAGTTCTATATTACGTGAAATACTGCTCAAGTCAAAAGTCATTCATTTATTATTTTTGGTAATTAAATTATTAACTTAATCCAATTATAAACTCTGATAGGTCACGACTAAATTATAATAAGGAATTTTGGCATTCAAATTTTTAATTTTATTAAAAAAAAAATTTTAATTCTATTATGACTTACGAGGTACTGTCCGAACAACCTTAAATTTCACTTCCAAGGAACAGGACAAACAGACACCCAGACCAAAAACCACTTTTTTTGGGACCTCAAAACGTGTATATCCATCAAAATCTCGACATTGAATTTTTGACATGAATTCAATACTTTCTCTCTATATCTATTAACATATATAGAATCTATAAAATGATTTCTAAATCACAATCTTTCAAAAGGAATGTGCAATAAAAAGGGACTTTAGCTCTAATCTGAAATGATATCAGCGATCAAGTAGCAGGCAGAAAAAGCAAGTGGCTGCTGGTTGCTCTTCACAAATGTTGGTATTCAGTAGGAAGAGGTGGGCATTTTAAAATAGAGCCAATGCACTATGCATAAAACATGAATCCCCCCCTCCTCCTCACTTCTCATTCATTCTTTTAATTATTTTATGATCTGACTAAGCACACAACACATCATAAAGAAATTCAATTAAAATTATTGTGATTATGTTATTTTTTTTTTTACAGGTATTTATAAATCTAAATAAATGAAGTGAGAAAATCTGTAAAATAAAATTCATTATAAAATTTGTTTTTAAATTTTTAAGGTGCCCTCAGGGGCTTGGTGTAGAGGTTAGTGCTAACCCGTATAACAAAAGTCGCGGGTTCCGACCCCCAGGCAAGTCCGATGATTTTATTTAAGACATTTGGATACCAAATGGCTTAAATAAGAATGCCTGAACCCCCAATATGTATGTGTTAAAATCTCTATAATGTATATCGTCAAAGTCTTAAATGGCCTAAGTTGCCGAAAGATCATGTGAATGTGTGGAAGTGTGAATGAGAAAAAAAGTGAGAGTGTTTTTGTTTTATAAGAAAAAAAAAAATTTAAGGTGTTTTTATGGCATTTGGAAGACATTTAGATTTTTTGAATGAGTTTTTCGCCTGCGACGGGATGTATCCTCAAGCAGGCACTGGATTGGTAATTTTTTTTTTCTTATACTTCAGTTTTTGCGAGAGTCTTTCTCAGTCGGCCCTGAGCCAGCTGGGTGAGGTCCAGGGGGGCGCGAAGGCTGAGGCTCGGCCTCTGTAAAATAAAAATAATATCTGTAATTTGATTGGTTATTTTGCCTACTTTTAGAAGGACTGACACATTGTATAAAGAAAAATCATAATTTTTCTCAAAACTAATAATATTTGACATGTTTTCCCAAAAGGGATTTTGTTACTTTTTTGGGGCGTTGGTAATTTGGACCGCTGTCAAATTTTATTCCTTTTCAAAACCAATGAAGATGATGGATCACTCTCACTCTCTTAGCTATTGTTGGAGATAAAAAACAAATATGCAAGTTTTAGATGAACTCAAACACATAAACGAGTAGATCTATTCTTGGACCGTTGAAGAGGTGTTATATTCAAGAAGACAAAACAATTTTAAAAATTTTTCTTGATTTATTTTCAGAGTATTTGCCTTGGCTGACAAGTATGCACAATTGAACTCTTGTTTCGGCTACAAATGCTCGTCATCAGAGCCATAAACTTAATTACAAGAGTAGAATTACAATTTTTTCAATTAAATGTATATTTTATATATATAGGGGGGGGGGGGGGGGGGGGGGGGGGGGGGGGGGGGGGGGGGGGGGGGGGGGGGGGGAAAAAAAAAAAAAAAAAAAAAAAAAAAAAAAAAAAAAAAAAAAAAAAAAAAAAAAAAAAAAAAAAAAAAAAAAAAAAAAAAAAAAAAAAAAAAAAAAAAAAAAAAAAAAAAAAAAAAAAAAAAAAAAAAAAAAAAAAAAAAAAAAAAAAAAAAAAAAAAAAAAAAAAAAAAAAAAAAAAAAAAAAAAAAAAAAAAAAAAAAAAAAAAAAAAAAAAAAAAAAAAAAAAAAAAAAAAAAAAAAAAAAAAAAAAAAAAAAAAAAAAAAAAAAAAAAAAAAAAAAAAAAAAAAAAAAAAAAAAAAAAAAAAAAAAAAAAAAAAAAAAAAAAAAAAAAAAAAAAAAAAAAAAAAAAAAAAAAAAAAAAAAAAAAAAAAAAAAAAAAAAAAAAAAAAAAAAAAAAAAAAAAAAAAAAAAAAAAAAAAAAAAAAAAAAAAAAAAAAAAAAAATATATATATATATATATATATAAAAAATATATATATATATATATATATATATATATAAACATATATATATAACATATAAATATTTATAATATTTGTATATACGTTTTTATATGAATTTATAATGTTTCAAATTTAACTAATAACGATAATCTTTCAGATTAATGAAGATATTTTACACTAATAAAAACGAATTCCTTATGTTTTAAGTGCGATTCATAATGTGTATTTCAACAGTTTAGTTAAGAGGATAAAACTGAATTATTTATAGGTAAATATTTTCCGAGATCTATATATTTGAATAAGATAATAAGACCTAAAATAATTGGATTCGGACTTAACTAATTATTGATATATTTAATAAGACTGTGAGTGTTTTTTATTGGTGAGGCCAAACATCCCATGGCCCCCGGGAATCGGAACCCAGGACTCTGCCTGGATGGGGCATAGGCGTGCTATCCATTGCACCAGGCCACCGGACCCTCGACCCCGGAGGTTTAATTAATTGAAAAAATTGTAATTCTATTCTTGTAATTGCAGTTCCTGGCTCTGATGACGGTATTTTTGTAGCTGAAATAAGTCCAATTGCGCATACTTGTCAGGCAAGCCAAAATACTCTGAAAATAAATCAAGATAATTTTTTTAAAATTGTATTGTCTTCTTGAATATGCCCTCGGATTGGAATATAGGATCTCACCACAATAGCCCCAGGCAACTCTACGAGGAGAGGGAGTTGCTGTGACATCCCGTCCTGTGAAAGGGACGTAAAGAAGGTTCCCTCTCAGTGATGCATTCTTCGAAAGGAGTCGGTGCTGAGGGAGTCCCTCCTCAAACTAGGACATCCTCCTTAGCATAGAAGAGGTTGGATAGAATGGAACCAGAAATAAGGATTAGTTCACTAGCTAGAGACGAAAGCAGGAGGAGGAGTTAGAGATAGGAAATGATGTAACTTCACGGGGTGCCGGTAGATCTACGGCCAGCGGTCAGTTGGGTTTGAGGTGTGTGTCTCCGTGCACGAAAGCACCTCGGGTAAATAAACGGGGATCCCGATAGGAATTTCAAATAATAAATAATAATAGAAATTATTCTTAGAGATGAAATATATAGGACAAGAAGATATTAAAATTTAAAGTGAATAGCTGCAAGTTTTATTAACAAATTTTTAATTTAAAAGTCATCATTATTCATTCATTCGTTTATTCTAAACGTTTATCACAAAATAAAATGTGTAAAAAAAAAAAGATAACATGTTTGTTTGTAATATTATCTTGTTATTGTTTTGAGATAGGCCTCGATGATATTAAAAAATATAAATATAAAGGCCTATATAATATTCTTCTTGTTTACTTCTAAATATACATATGTTTATTTTTTATGTAATTTCTAATCGGGAGGACGGACAGACAGACAGACAGACGGACACACAGCAATTATACAAAGCCTATAGATCAATAAATTTCTTGCAATTGGAATGGAATAAGTAATAAATTAATCCTTAATTATATTCTTGCTTTTATATTTCTTTTTTTTTCCTTAACCTTTTAGTAGTGGGAAAATATTTCTAAAAGGAGAATGTTTTTTTTTTTTTTGGTCTTCAAAGTCGCTAGAGAGATTAATTGAGGAATAGGGCAATCATTTTAAAAAATGTCATTGATCTTTCAAAATAAAACGGAAAAAAAAAAATTCACCCTCATCATTAGAAGAATTTTAGTTTTTTGTTTTAAAATTATAACAAAAAATATTGTTTAATAAAAATGTAATTGTAAGGCTTATATTATGTAAAAGTGAAAGGTGAAATGCGATAAAAGTATTTATTTACATTTAATCAATCATTGATGATTAAAATAATCTGAAATAATAAAAATAAAATTTGGAACTACTCTTTTAGAGAAATATCAAGTTCGGTTCATTTGAAATTCTAGATGAATGCGTCCTCCGCACCAGGGGGGACGCGAGATGTATAAAGAGGGTTATAGTGTAATGGCCGAATTTTAAATCGCTGAAATAAAAGTTAGTCCCTCGGTCCGGAAAAATGGGAATACATTTGCGAAAAAAATATAATAAAATTAAAATTTAACACATAATAAAAAACGTAGGGTGACTGTCCGCTGCCAGATTTTTCGTATCGATAGGTCTATATTTAGTTTCCGGCCGATATATTGAGTTGGGTGATGCCAAGCTCGGGATTGGTGACCCGAGCGGTATTTAAAAAGTATTTAAATAAAGAAATAACCCTCTAAATGGCCTCTTGTAGACGAAAAGGGGTTTTATAAAAAACACTTTTTCCCTCATTCACACAGTCTTTTCGAAACTTAGGCCATTTAAGACTTTTTACGATAACCGTTATTTAATAATATAAATTATTAGGGGTCCAGGCATTCTTATTTTTTAAGCCATTTGGTATCCAAATGGCTTAAAAAAAAATCATCGGACTGCCTTGGATCCGAACACGCGACTTTTGATATACGAGGTTAGCACGCTAACCTCTACACCAAACCCCAGGGCAAAAAAAAAAAATTATAAGTATGGGAAAATATTTATATTTTGTTACCACCTCTCCTATCTCTCCAATGAAGTACAAGAGTAAAGTGGACTTCAGAAGATTTCAATGGCAAAATGAGAATATACCATTTTAAAGAATAATTGATTTTTGACATTTAATCAAAATCTTTGGAGCGAATTTTGAGAAAATCGAAAAAAACTGAAAACTACATCAGTACTTTTTGGCCTAATTTTAATTAAAAGCTTATTTTAACGCCCTAGGTGGGGGACTAACTTAAATATAAAATTTCTAGCTCAATTTCTTCATGCTTAAATTGAACCCAGGGACAGACACACAGCGACAGACCATGTTTTTGGATACAGGGGACCTCAAAACGTGTATATCCATCAAAGTCCTAACATAGAATTTTTATAAATGAAACCAATATTTTCTCTCTATATATAGGTACAGAACGACTTGATCTCAACTTGCAGGTATTTTTTAAGATTATTTCCGATTTCCTCTTCCCCTTCTTTCTTCATTTCGTTTATCTTTTCGCCTCTTGTTATCAACTAATTTATGCGCCCCACTGGGCTTGGGTAGTTGGTAGCGTGCCTGCCTTCTATACCGAACGTCGCGGGTTCGGACCCCAGGCAGTCCGATGATTTTATTTAAGGCATTTGGATAGCAAATGAATTAAATAGAAATGCCTGGACCCCCAATAGATATATTAAACATACTGAGTATCGTTAAAATGTCTTAAATGGCCTAAGCTGCCAAAAAGATTGTGCGAATGTGTGTGTGAGTGTGAGTGTGAATGAGAAAAAAAGTGTGAATGGTTTAAAAAAAAAAACTTTTGTTTTTTACTAGATAAGGGGTTCGCAAATAGAAAAGAGAAAAAGGGTTGGAAACCACTGTCCTAGGCGATCTTATGGAGGTGTAAGTCGATAAAAATGGCCACCAAATATTTATTGGAATTCCCCCCTCTACTAAATCTTTTAATAATTAAGATGTTTGTCTCAACTAAATATTTCCACAGAAGAAAGTACGAAAAATAAAATTGAGGATAAGATGCCAAAGATTCTTAAAAAAATAAAAAATATTATCTTAACGGACTAAGAATTGACGCAAAAATGTAATTTGTTATTTGGAAAATTAAAAAAACAAAACAAAATAATAAATTCATAGATTAGAAATTTTTGTAAATAATAATTAGGGCCGGCTAAAAAACGAATATGCGTCATTTCGAATATAAAACAAAAATAAATTCACTTTTATCAAAAAATACATAGAGGGCTATTTTTGTTTGGCCGTGTGGCATGAGACAAGAAATTCTGTCCGTCTGTTACGACTTTCTGAAGTGAAAATCTTTACTCTGAACGTTAACGAAAGGCTGTATACCATTCAGAAACAACAAATATGGAATATTTAGGTGATATTCACCTTCCTATCTCCTTGGTAGATATATCAATAAATCTCTATTATTATTCAGTAGGCAGCGACATGTTTGATTTCCTATACCTGAAGAACGAACGAGATTTTCCAAAAGAAATTTGACCATCCCATCATCTATACCAGTGGTTTCCAAACTTTATGTTACAACGCCTCCCTTAAAAAATATTTAATCATATGACGCCTCCCCCCCCCCCATTTTGTAAAATAATACAAAACCAAACATTTTTAATGCTAAATAATATAAATTAAGGCGGAGTCAAAAAAAAAATTCCAAGAAAATGATTTCTTTTATTGTGCCTTTCCAGGTTTCCACGTTTCGGCCACTGATCTAGGCCATCTTCAGAGCCGGAGATGATTTCATTTTTCATTCAAAATTAAAATTTTATTTATTCTCGCCTCCAGGTCTGAAGATGGCCTAGAACAGTGGCCGAAACGCCACAATCAAAAGAAATAATTTTGACTGCCATAAGTCTTGGAATTTTTTTTTCACTCGGCCCTATTAATACTTCCAGCCACATAGATATACCTCACAATAAATTTATATAAAAATATGTTTTTTTATTTATTCCTAATTATAAAACTAGCAATCATTTGGAAAATTGCTTGCTGTGGATAATATTTGGCGCCTCCCCTTAAACTAGTCCGTGCCTCCCTAGGGAGGCGCGCCTCACAGTTTGGAAAACGCTGATCTAGATATACCTCGAGAGCCAGTTAAAAATTTCAACAGATAGTCTGAAAATTAATTGTAGAGATGTGACCAATTTGGATTTGAATTTTGAGAAGTTTTGCTTCTCTAGGATAGAGTAAGTAGAATAGTGATGGAAAAACCTCTCTAAAAGTCTATTTTCGATTTTGGAATAAATTAATCATTTCTGAAAGTCGCCTTTTCGAGATTTTAAAAACTCTATAACTCGTGCTTAGGAGATACTCAGTAAATATTAAATATATTTATTTGTTTTTTTATAATAAAAGATTTATTAAGTATTTAAACATTTTATTAAATACAACACACACAAATATTGTTTTCAATATTTTATAAAGGAATATTCTATCCAGCATTTGAACGTGATATGGCACCGAACATTAAAATAAAATATAAAAGTTGAGTATCAAAATAAAACATTAAAATTGAGAAATTAAGAATGCCACATATGTTCACTAACCGACCTTAGAAGCGTGTTGATTGGTGTGTTATGTGTAGGTTTTCAAAGAAAGATGAAAGTCAATCAATGAAAACGTTACAAACTATTTTAAAATAAAAAAAGAGGGTGGGGGTCCAAAAATTATAAATTTTAAAAAAATAATACTAAGTGGTTATTTCTTTGAAAGGGTTAAAGGATGGATTTTATATATAATCAAAAAATTATTAAAATTTTTAAAAATTTATTAGTTCTTGAAAGATGCATTTCTGTTTCGGCACAACTCAATAGCCATCTTCAGAACTGTTACAAACTATATTACCATCGGATACTAAGGATTAGAAGAAAAAGTCGAAGTCGTCCAGTGAGAATCGATTCTAATCGATTTGAGAGTTTTAACTCGATTCTAAAAAGTCGATTATTTTCAGTAAAAGATCGATTCTTGACTAAAGTCGACTATGACTTAATAGTTGACTCTAATTTTCCAATCACCAATGTAAAAGACAGTGTTTTTTTTATATAATTTGAGAGAAAAATAATATTACAGTTGTTTAAATTAATTTTAGATGGACTTAATGACTCTATATGTATTTAGGGGTGGAGATATTATTTTTCATCCAGCGGCATCGAACCTGTTTTTCCTCTTTCTAATTTAATAATAAAATACAATTTCTTTGTTCTGGACTTCTTTCCCCCTTCCTTGATATATATAATTCATATATACGCCACTATATCATTAACATTAAAATTCAAATGTACCTGCTAGAAGCCATTAGAGTGGGGTGAGGGGGAGAGAACAAGGAAGGACTTGACTCTAAGGTGAATGATTCAATCAACGTTACAAATGCATTTATGATCTCTGATGAATAATTAAAGGAACGCTCATTAATGAATCATCATCATCATTAAAATTAACATAAACAAGTGTTAATGGTTTAATATTCGTTATTGATGTCTAATGGAAGTTTTCGCCTTTTAGTTGAAATTTTTATAGCCATCAGATAATTTTTTTTTTTTTAGAATAAAAATTCAACAAAATAATAATGAAATATTTACAAAATTTCAAGGCGCGAAACGTCGACAATCAAATAAAGAAAATCTGATAAAAATTGATTGTATTTCTCCTGGCTGCCCTCCGCTATCCTTATAAAGAGAAACTAATAAATTTTGTATTTGTTTCGAGTTTGTAACCCACCGAAAAGAGCTATAAATAAAAGCAAAGGACCATTACGTAGGCCTATTCAAATGAAGACCAAATTGTCACTATTGGGTAAATGAGGCAAAAAAATAGACCCGGACCTTATTTATTTAGTAACTAATTCAATTGTCGCTTGGGATGGAAACCGGAGAGAGGTTCCTAGTACACTAGAGTTCAGAACTCTACGACTATTCTATAGCCCAGAGGCTTTATTTCATTATTATTATTCTTAAAAGAAAAAAATAATAATTTTATTATAAAAAATCTAGTGTGACTGGCGCACAGCACACAACTTTTTCTTACTTTCAGTAATCGAAAGTTGTGTACTGTGCTTGTCACACCAGATTTTTGTGTCGACATGTATTTAGTTTCCGCCGATATATTAAAATTCAAGATGTAAAATTTATAAGTATGGGAAAATATTTATATTTTGTTACCATGACAAGTCTTTCTTTTTATCTTTCCTATGAAGCACAAGAGTAAAGTGTGCTTCAAACAATTTTGAGAGCAAAACGAGAATATACATTTTAAAGAGCATCTAAAAAATAATTGATTTTTGAATTTTAATCAAAATCGTTAGAGCGAATTTTAATCAAAATCGTTATAGCGAATTTTGAGTAAATCGAAAAAAACTGAAAAAGTACATCAGTAAAGTACTAGTAAGCCTACTCTTTGGCCGATTTTGATTAAAAGCTTATTTTTCCGGTCCCGGGGGTGTTTAACTTAAATATAAAATTTCAGTCTCATAGCTCAATTCCTTCATGCTTAAAATTGAACACACACACACACACACACCCACCCACCCACCCACCCACAGACAGACCATGTCGCGAAAACCACTTTTTTGGATTCAGGGGACCTCAAAACGTGAAGATCCATCAAAATCTCGACATCGAATTTTTGACATGAATCCAATACTTTCTCTCTATATATATATTAACATATATATAGAGGTAAGAAAAAGTAAAAAAACATTCACACTTTTTTCTCATTCACACTCACACTCACACACACATTCATACAGTCTTTTCGGCAACTTAGGCCATTTAAGACTTTTTACGATATCCGTTATTTATTATTTTACAAGCCTAGCACACTTATATAAGCCATTTGGTATCCAAATGCCTTATATAAAATCATCGGACTGCCCGACGTTCGGTATAGAAGGTAGGCACGATACCAACTACTCCAAGCCCCGTGGGCAAAATAATAATTTAAAGTTACAAAATTTAAATAAAATAATAACCAAATTGTCCAATATGGTGACGGAGTCAGAGAAATAACAATACATTTGCAGCCATCTTTTATTTAGATTTTCGCCCTCACGCCTGAACATTTCTTTACATTATGCGCTATGGGCAGATCATGTTGTCCCTGTTTTTTAAACATTTGTTTATAGCCAGCCGGCTCTGAAGATGGCCTAGAGCTCAGGCCGAAACGTCAGCCATAAGAACGAAAATCTAAATAAAAGAACGTCTTGTTATTTCTCTGACTCCATCACCAATAAGCCTACAGCCACAGTTCTTCAACAAATAAGTCCAATAATTTTTTTGTGGTACGTTAATTTCTTGGTGCACTATAAATTAGAGGTAAAAAAAATAAAAATTTATTCATTATCAAACATCTATTTCAGCAATTTAATTTTAAACGGGGTTGGCAGACCAGTGAAAAATTATTATTGTGTCAGGCCCGTAAAATTATTGTATTTTCAATAAAATTATTGTACAGTGAAGGACAATATTAAGTCCCACCCATGCGTTTTCTTCTTGTGATTATTTAATTAGAAAATGAAAATCTTTATTGGAAATTTTCTAGGTTTGAACCATCAAAGTTTCCATTAAAAAATATATATTTTTTTAAAAACAAGTATAAAACGCATGGGTGGGACTTGATATTGTCCCTCATTGTACATTATAAAACTCTCAGTCGTAGGTTTGCCGTAAGGTTAGGATAGAAAAATGTCAAAAATGTACAATTATTATTGCACGTCTGCCAACACTGCATTCAAGTCAAATAAGTAGAAGTTACATACAGAAAAAAGGGCTACATACGCAACAATTAATTTGTTATCTATAAAAATACATGCCATCGTTGTAGCTCATAAGTACGATATTTAAATTTAAACATATTGCATGTCGATCTGAGGAAGGTCGCGAGTTCAGTGACCGAAACGTCGTCGAGGAGGGTGTTTTATTTAATCCTCACTATAATATGACTTACCACTAAGGCGTTCTTTGACCACGTGACTGGCAAACGCAGCGGCGGCGACATTCCGTTGCAGTTGAGGATCCAGCCAAGGGAAATGGTGCGGGGGCGGCGGTGGCGGTGGTGGTGGTCGATGCGCTGGTACACGGATCACACCGGCAGCCCCCAAAGGCCCATAGAGTGCCTCCAGAGTGGCTGCAGCAGCTGCAGCTGTGGGTCGAGTAGCAGCCGCGGCGGCGGCTGCAGCGGCCGCGGCGGCAGCAGCAGCAGCAGCAGCCATTGCCGAGCCCGGCCGTGAAGCAGCCGCTGGTTCACCTAATAATCGTGAGATACTAAATGTCAATGCGCGACTTGTCGGGACCACCGACGGCGGTGGCGGACTCGCCGATGATCCTCGCGATTCCTCTGAATCGGTATCCACGTTAATTTCAGCCTCCTCGTCATTTTCATTGTCCGTGAGTGACGTCATGGCTGTAGCACGTACTACAAGTGTAGCGGTGGTTGGTGACGATGCCTGGTCCATAAGCATATCTGGTGATTCCATCACAAATATCACTTAAACATTCCAGAGGGAAAAAAATAAAAACGCGCGCACAGACAGACACACACGCCACACACGTTTGATGTTGTTTAGCCAACGGTTGGCGTGCAACTGACGCCGTGCTCGTGCCGCCGCCTGTTTGAGAGAGAGGCGGAGATTGGGGCTTCTCCCCCAATCGACAATGGCTCCGCCCATCGTTTCAATCCTATTGGTCAAATGACTCAAGCCTAGAAAACTCCGCCCGAATGAAATTAATTAGGTGACCGACGGCGGCGCCCTTCGCCATCATGCCCACCCGCCGCCGGCTCTCTCTGTTCCTGGAACGATGCGGTGACGTCACACCGGGCAATCAGAGAGACCGACTCCACCCACTTTTTTTCTTTTTTATAAGATCCCAACCAACTCACTCGCAAAGATGTATTAATTTTTGTTGTCGACTGTATCAATCAATAATTCTAATAAAATCCTTTCTCTTTCTTAATTTTTTTTTTTTTTTTTTTTTAATAAAATATCTCTCATTTTTAGCGTAGGAAATTAGAGAATTAGAGACTTGTTTTTTAACGGCCGGTTGCTTCACTTCTAGTCAACTAGCAAACTTATCCGACAGATAGCAAGAACACGCTTAACCTTAGAGTTAAAAAATGAGATTTTTCATGATAATTCTATCTAGTATAAGGAATGCTTAATGCCTTTCAAAACCGTTAGAAGAAATTCATATATTATTAGGCGGCAAGAGAGGGTAGTTCTTCCCATAGGGATACAAGGGATTTATTCCATTTCATTCTAGAGCTTCCAGCTAATTAATAAGGGAAGAAAATAATATTTTTTAACACAAGATACTAATTTAATTATCTATAAGATATAGAGGAATTTTTAAAAATATCTTTTATTTAACGATAATCTAAAAAAAATTCTTTTTCGAAAACAAAAAAGGCTTCTATTATTTGTAGATATTTTAAATAGCTTTAATTTAAAAAAAATTGAGTTGATAGCTTCAAAATTGTGGCTGGAACCCCAAAATAGCACCCCGAGACGCGCCCTAATAAAGGCAATTATAATAAGAAATTAATTAAAGTAAATAACAAAAATTTAAAAATTTCCAAAAAATAACAAACAACTAATTTCTAATTTCACCCCTTAGTAGAAGCCTATCCAAATTTTGGCTTTGCTAGTTAACAACGACTGGGCCTTATTTAATCATATGAATAACTAACTAGAGGAAAACCACCAGCGAAGGCAGTAATTAGAAGGAAGCAACGGACCCATGTTCCAACCTGGTGGGTTGGCCTCCTTTGTCCAATAAAAACACTTATAAATGAAAATTTAAAAAGATTTTTCTTGCCAGTAAAAAAAATTTCAGACATTCCGTAAGCGAAGATTGAGCGTCGAGGAGGATGCGGGGGAAACGTAAGCAAACCGACAGAAACAACCGAGCAAACCCCGCAAAAGCCCACCACCAGAGGCCCCACCCCGCAAAACACCAAAACGACTTTTTAGAATCGAGTCGAAACTCTCTCAAGTCGATTAGAATCGATTCTCACTGGACGACTTAGACTTTTTTCTTTACCGATGGTAATATAGTTTGTAACGTTTTCATTGATTGACTTTCATCTTTCTTTTAAAACCTACACATAACACACCAATCAACACGCTTTCTAAGATCCGTTAGGGAACATATGTGGCATTCTTAATTCCTCAATTTTAATGTTTTATTTTGACACTCAACTTTCCTCTTTTATTTTAATGTTCGGTGCCATATCACGTGCAATTTCTGGATAGGATATTCTTTTATAAAAATATTGAAAACAATATTTGTGTGTGTTGTATTTAATAAAATGTTTAAATACTTAATAAATCTTATATTATAAATAAATAAATATATTTAATATTTATTAAACCATTCTAAGCACGAGTTTTTAAAAAGTCGACTTGAAAGTCAAAAAGTTGATTCCTAGAATCGAAAATCGACTTTTCCTTAACCCACTTTTCAGCTGGTTGCTGTCCTTTCCTCCACCTACTTTTTACTTTCTCTTCATCCCTACTAGTGAGTAGTTCACAAATTTGAATTTTCTTATCACCCTGGGATCAACAAAAAGGCGGCTGACGTTTGTACTTCAAAAAACAAGTTAATAAATGAAAAAAAAATCTTCAATCAAAATTGTTTAATTTGAATTTTATTTTAGTTTCTAAATACTCTTATTTTTATCTATAATTGAGATGGAGTGACAAAGAAAGAAAAAAAAGACCGCCTCGTAACTAGTTACCTTTAATTTCATATTAGTAGAAGAAAAAGAAGAAGGTAAAAAAACAAAAAAGAGTCAATTTATTTTTTATCTCTTTTCCAATGTGACAGGAAATGGCAAAAACTTTAACGTGGAGCGTTTTTCGCCTCTGTCTCCTTTTTTTTTTTTTAGATTCTGATCACCCTAAATCACAATAATCGCAGCCTTAAGGGCCGGAAGGGCTCTCAATTCTCTTCACCCACACACACACAACACTTTAAGGTTTAGCACCTCGGGACTCTTGTCTTTTTTTTTGGTCATTGAAAAAATAATTGTCTCTGACCCTTTTTTTTTTATTATTATTATTATATGTCAAAAGAAGGAAAAAGGTCTCTGAGAAATAAAATCCACCTCGGAGGTCTCGATATCGAATCCCATCGAGTCATGGAATATCAAATTTTATTTATTTATTTAAGGAAAAAACTATTACAGTATTTATGTATTTATTACACGACCAAATAAATTGGCGTTTCGGTCATCTTCAGGTACTAATCATTATTTTTTTATCTAGAATATTAAAATGAGTTTTATTAAGGGGGTTCAGGGGCGACGTCTAAACGGACTTAAAAAGAAACTAGACTATTATAAAGAATTTTTCTATGCGGTTTTTTTTTTAAATGAATTAAATTCCTAAGAGATTATTGGGACATCGAGCTATAATTTTTTTAATGACTTATTAAAAAATTATCGGAATTAATTTTTTTGTTATCAAGCAAATACAAAAAAACAATCTGTCCCAATAATCTTTAATTTTTTTTTTTAATTTAAAAATGAATTTATTGTTATTATTAATCACATATTAATTAAGAAATTTTCAAAATAAGCTTAGATGATTTATTTAAAAATCCAACTGTCAAATTAGTTCAGCATTCTTGCAATAGATGGCAGGCTAGTCTAACAGACGATCATAGCTATACTAGCCTATATTTATATATTTTTATGCTTTTATAAAAGATACATAATATATAATAACATTTATAAAGTATTTATTGTTAAAAGATCAATGAAAATCAACCAAAGGCATTAAATATTATTAGCTACCATTCTGACATCTCTTGGCAAATTTTTGAATTACTTGATTTTTTGGGCATACTTTTTATGACACACAACGCCATCTTATCGGGAAAAACATGCGTAACCACTTCTCTCCGCCATAAATTATTATATATACATGTATATTTGACCCTAAAAAGAAAGAATTGAATTAGTTTTGGTTCAAAAAAATGAGAATTTTAGATTAGAGTTCTCTTACCTTTTATTTTAAGATTTTCCCTCTTCTTTCACATTCACTTGATCACTAATTAAAATAAACACTAAAAAATTTACTTTTACAACAAAAAGTGTTTGTAGTAAAGAAAAATATTAATAAAAACTTTCCCGTAAAGCCGGGAGACTGGAGAAATCGTATCAATGAGAGGGAACGAGATTTTTTGGAGAGTGCGGGGGCTAACCTGTAAGAGATCCTACCTACTCTAACACATAAGACGAACATTTTATGTGTATTTATGACCCCATCATCAGATATATTTAGAAACTAAAAAAATCTTCACCTGCAGGGGGGCTGAAGTTCACTCGAAGCTCCTTGCAGTCGTTGAGCTCAGCTCCCAGGATCCTCCACTGCACTGCACTGAAGAGACACGAATCTGCAAAAGAGAAAATAAATTAGATTCTCACTTTTCCTTTAACAAAAAAAGGATTAAGGGACTACGGGAGTGAAGTGGTTACGCATGTTTTTCCCGCTAAGATGGCGTTGTGTGTCATTAAAAGTATGGCCAAATATCAAGTAATAATAAAATATCTGGTGTGACAGGTCGCACCAGATTTTTCGTGTTGAGATATATTTAGTTTCCGCCGATAAATATTTTTTTTTTTTAATTTCATTTAAGGTCTATTTCGGCAGCGAAGTTCATTTAGACCCCATCTTTATTTCATTTAGATTGGTAGTCATTCCAATTGAAATAAATTGTCGCATGAGACGGATGCAAACCCGCGACCCTTGGTATAAAAATACAGGACCAAGGCCCTAGGGCCGCCGATATACTAGATTTTTTTTTTTTTAATTTTTTATTTTTTTTTTTTACATTTGACCTCCGGTAAAATACCATTATGGCCATCATACATACAATATATTAACATATATTACAACTAAATGTGCACATTGTTCAAAATGAAAAACTTGTATATGTTGACGTATGTGTCTTTTTCACCACTGTAGAGCAAACTCTCCAAGTTCACAGGTCTTGGGATCTTCTTTTCCAGCAGCCACTCTTCAAATTCCTTCCTGTCCAAGAGGGGGCACGCCAATAACAAGTGGTTCAGATCCGCCACCTCGGTCGGATCACATGTACATCCGTCTTCCGTTCTTACACCAATTCTTTTGAGATAAGCGGGGAAGGACCCATGGCCAAACCTCATCCTCGTGAGAGACACATAGAATGCTCTACACATCCTATGTTTAAAGCCCGGTCCACACGCTACGTTTTGCACAACCTTTTAAGTCTGCGCGGTCTTAAGACGGAGTGAAAACGTTGTAATTTTGAGTGTCCAGACGGTGCAGTCATATTTTTATTTTTTGCTCAGTCTTGTGCGATATCGTCATGGGGGGAGGTTCTCCTGTGGTCAATTTTTGCATGCTCTCTCGTTAGAAAAAAAAGATTAGAACATCTTAGAAGAACCGGGCGTTCGAAGTGGTCGAGTAAGTGGCTTTTAAAAAGGCGGGACTTTTCCCACATTACATTGTTGCCTCCCTGTTACTATACTCCTTCGATTTAACACGCCAAATACATGGGAAACTTTCATAAAGTGCAATAAAATCAGTTAAAAACTCTCTAGAACATTGCCGAAGGTCAGCCATCGTGGAGTGATTAGGGAAAACTGAGGAACAAAACGATTCGGAACATGGAGCAAGCGTCCACATGCACCGACTTGTCCGCACAGGTCATGGATTTCAAAGCTAATTTGCTCAGTTATCGCTGCAACTGTACCGTCTTCCCGCCGGGCTCAAAACTGCGCAAATTTCCTGTCCACACGCAACGTTTTAACTGCAACGTGTTGAACTGCGCAGACAAAAGGTTGTGCAAAACGTAGCGTCTGGACCGGGCTTAACAAACCATGGGGGAGACCCGACTCTGGGATTTATCAATGAATATCGGTAGCCCCTAGCCCGGGACGAAACCTCCCACTCTTCCTGCCACTTCTCTACAATCACCTCCTTAAGGTTTGCTAATATACTAGATTACAATATGTAAAATTTATAAGAATGGAAAAATATTTATAATCTGTTACCATGGCAACCATTTCTCTTATCTTTCCTATGAAGTACAAGAGTAAAATGGTCTTCAGAAGATTTCAAAGGAAAAATGAGAATATACATTTTAAAGAGACTAAAAAATATTTGACTTTGAGGATGTACTAAATGTATTATGAAGTTTACTTGTATCTGGATTCAGATGGATTGAATGACTTAGAATAAAAATTATTTTTTACGAAAATTTTTTATTTTTCAGTAATTCTAACCATGACGACTGGTTTGCGCAAATTTATCAATCAAACAAGATCAGATTGATTTTGTTTAAGCCTTTAAGTTTTTTTTTAAAAATGTATCTTAACTTTTGGGCCTGATGATAATCACATATGGTGACTGAAACTGAGAAATGTGCGCAAACCAGTCGTCATGGTTAGAATTCCTGAAAAATAATTTTTTTTTTAATAATTTTTATTGTAAGTCATTCAATCCATCTGAATTCAGATACAAGTAAACTTCATAATACATTTAGTAAATCTAAAAAATAATTGATTTTTGAATTTATAAAAAAAAATATCAGCCAATTTTGAAAAAGAAAACTGAAAAAGTGCATCAGTAAAGTACTAGTACTCTTTGGTCGATTTTGTTCAAAAGCTTCGTGTCAGGTCCCAGGGGGTGCCTAACTTAAATATAAAATTTCAACCTCCTAGCGCTTTTCGTTCTTGAGATATTTTGTTCACACACAGACAGACAGACAGACACACACACACAGACAGACCATGTCGCGAAAACCACTTTTTGGGATTCAGGGGACCTCAAAACGTGAAGATCCATCAAAATCTCGACATCGAATTTTTGACATGAATCCAATACTTTCTCTCTCTATATATAGAGGTAAGAGGAAAGTAAAAAAACTTTTTTTATGTCCGAATGTTTTGTCATTCCCGGGTCGCGAGCCCCTGACACTTGCACTATTCCGTGTAGGGGAGAGAATAAATGAACGTGGCGTTAACCCCTCTTCAAAAAGCCCCCATTCAATTAATAATTAATTATATATTAATTTCAAGTATTTTTTTTTTTAAAGCTCTTTTAAAAACGTAACATAGAAATCCCCAATAATTACAAATGCTAAGCTCTAATCCCTTTTATACGCCTCCCCCCCACTCCTTTTCTGTTTCCCAGTTGATTGCTGACATATTTTTAACCCTTTTGCTCTCTCTCTCTGTGTGTTTATATAAGTGAGTGAAAGAGAGAGAGAGAGAGAGCTATATAAGAGTAGAATAATATATCAGTCCAATTTAGCTAGCGTGATTATTATTCAAAAGGGCCTAAAAGCTTTTCGCCATGTGATTAATTTAATTCATTCTTATGGACGACGAGGAAAAGGACAAAAAGGATATCTGACAGGCCACCGCCGTAGAGGATATCGGTTGAAATAGATTCAGAGATAAAATGAAAAAAAAGAAAGATGATTGGAGAGAGGGGGGGCAAAAAAAAAAACATGATGACATGTTAAATGTGAGGGGGCAAAAGAAGAACAAAAGGATGTGAGAAAATAAAAATAGGTGGAGAAATGATAAGGTTTAATTTTAATAATTGAATGTGAGGATGATCATTTTTTTTTTTTTTTTTTTTGCGAAAACATGTCCACATATTACACACCAAAGGAAATAAAAAATTATTCATCAAAAAGAGAGTTAGAGGGGGGGGGTATTGATCTAAAAATATAGAATCGGTTCAAGTAATGGATGGCTAAATTTATTTATATCTGAAGGGTCTTAAAGGTTTTCTAAATACACTAGTCAACAAGGTTTTCTTCACAAGAAATCTGATTAGTGAATCTAGAGCATTTTTTTTTCATTCTAAATTCAGATATGTAGTTAGAATTTTACCATCAGGCACAGTTTTCGTTGATTATAGGGCCACGAAAAAAATTTGGAGGGATGAAAAGGAATATTTTAGCCTTAACATTTCTTCAGAAGGTCTAGAGAAGTGAAAAGTTAAAAAAACATTAACATTTGGATCCAAGGGGGGGGATGTGGGGGAGGATTTTGTCCCTTAAAAATCAAAAAAATGATTAAAAATGATCGATTTTTTCCCCACAATTTTTACTTTCTCTTACCTATGTATATATGTAATATATATATAGAGAGAAAGTATTGGTTTCATGTCAAAAATTCGATGTCGAGATTTTGATGGATCTTCACGTTTTGAGGTCCCCTGAATCCAAAAAAGTGGTTTTCGCGACATGGTCTGTCTGTCTGAGTGTCTGTCTGTCTGTGTGTCTGTGAACAAAATATCTCAAGAACGAAAAGAGCTAGGAGGTTGAAATTTTATATTTAAGTTAGGCACCCCCATGGGACGTGACACGAAGCTTTTGAACAAAATCGGCCAAAGAGTACTAGTACTTTACTGATGTACTTTTTCAGTTTTTTTCGATTTTCTCTGAATTTGCTCCAACGATTTTTTTTTTAAATTCAAAAATCAATTATTTTTTAGATTCTCAATAAAATGTATATTCTCATTTTGCCATTGAAATCTTCTGAAGACCACTTTACTCTTGTACTCCATTGAAAAGATAGGAGAAATAGTTGCCATGGTAACAAAATATAAATATTTTCCCAAACTTATAAATTTTACATCTTGAATTCAAATGTACCCTACTGTCGGAAACTAAATATATCTCAACACAAAAAATCTGGTGTGACAAGCACAGTTCACAACTTTCGAATACCGAAGGTAAGAGAAAGGGTTGTGTGCTGTACGCCAGTCACACCAGTTTTTTTCACTGATTTTCTACATATTCCAGCGGACAGACCCATCTCACCCCAAGGGCGGATCCAGAGGTGTTTCTGGGGAGGGGGGGTAATCTGGTGTGACTCGTCGCACAGCACCAGGGGCGTATATAGAAATTTTTTTAGGGGGGGGGGCCTTTTATCAAAAATTTTTCTACGAAAAATTTTGTTTTTCGCGGAACCAAAATTTTGATTTTGCGGAACCAAAAATTTTTTCATGTGCCGTTCGCGGAACCAAAAATTTTCCCCGTCCGTAAAAATTTCACTCTTTTGCGGATCCTGGTATTTTCGTGAGAATATAAATACAAATCTAATTTTTAAGTATTTTTTTTTTTAATTTTACGTTTGAAATAAATTTTTTTGCTAAAAAAAGGTATTTTTTCAAATCCCGGGAGGGGGGGGGGGTAATTACCCCCTTACCCCACTCCCCCTTGTATCCGCCCTTGTCTCACCCCTTCCTTAAACATCCCTCAACTAAAAACAAATATATAGGACAAAGCGGGTGGGGTGTGAGCGATTCCGAAGCCCTTGCAAGAAGATGGAAGATTCACAGCCCTCAGTTGGTCAAATTGGCAAATATGCGGCTATAACTTTCATTTTTTTGAGCTGATCTTTACAAATTTAAACTTAAATATACGGTACGGTTTCTTTTATGTCCTTAAATATTTCCATATTTTATCTAAAGGGGTAGAAATTA
This sequence comes from Euborellia annulipes, assembly GCA_023213315.1. Classification (NCBI taxonomy): domain Eukaryota; kingdom Metazoa; phylum Arthropoda; class Insecta; order Dermaptera; family Anisolabididae; genus Euborellia; species Euborellia annulipes. The sequence continues at coordinate 10,018 of JAKCPI010001650.1, read as the reverse complement.
TTTCTTGTCAATAATTGAAAAAAAATTATAATCTATGAAATATAATGTTAGGCTTTTGTAAATAAATCAGTAAAAATATGACATTTATAAAAACCAAATTTATTTAAAGAAAAATCTACATGGGGTAGACTACCCTTTACTCAAGGGGCAAAAAATTGCAAGTCTTATGAAAATTTGTAGGAGGGAGGGAATGGCCTTTGAACAAACAGAAATAAAATTAATTTTTATATAAAATTCTAAAGATTTTAATGAAAAAAAAAAACAAAATGCAATTTTATTCATTAATTTATTGAATGTGAATTAATGAATATCTATAAGGGGATGCGTGAGCCGAGGGGGATCGAATTATATCTAAAACTGCTACAAACAAAGGAAATATATTCATGAAACGAAGAACGGATTTACAGGCTTGTGGCATGTTACGACACAGAAACGTAAGCAAATTTAAAAAAAAAAAATCATCTGAATTTTTACACTTATAATTAGGGGAGGCGAGTGGAGAAACTGCTTAAGAAAATCTGGTATTCAGACAGTGAAAAAGAAAATTCCACCTCTAAAAATCTCACTTATTACTAGGCCACTGACGAGAGATAAAAGTTTAGGAATTTATATTTCCAATTATTTAATAATAATTTCTTATTAAATATTATAGGAGAAGTTGAATTCTCTGTTAGAGGGGTGGGGGTGAGGAGGGAGGGAAAGAAATCATTGCTTAAATGTAAAAAATTTACAAAAAAAATAATTTTCTATTTTAATTTTCATTTTTAAAGAAAAAAACTATTTTGTTTATTAGAAGGGGTGATTTACACCCTTCTCCCCCCCTCTGGGGTACACGAATTCATCATAGAGTTATATTTAAAAAATTGGATAATTTTATCAGTATATTATAAGAGAGAAAAATAAAATACAAAATTATTTTAATTCGTTATGCAAATGAGATGTGAAAATATTCATTACCTTAATAATAAGATGACCAGGTGGGGAGTTTGGTGGATGAATGTCTTATTTGCACAAATCACAACAGAATATAAAAGAAACTGAACACACGCGAGAGAGAGAGAGAGAGAGAGGCCGAATGACTCATGGCTCGACTCAAATTCAACTGGAAGACAAACCGCCTGGCAGGCAGGCAACAAGAAAGCAAGCAGGCTCTACTAGCATTGCTCTCTGAACGACCGAGAATTAAAATTATCTAAAAAATTCTCTATTTATAAAAATTCCATTCACTTGCAAACTAACGGGGATTTATTCCTTTGGGAATAAATTCGAAATTAAATAACTATAAAAAGACTCACTTCATTTATCCACTCTTAAAACTCATTAAATAAAATACTTCCAAGTATTTTTTTTTTTTTTTTTAAACACTCACACTTTTTTCTCGTTCACACTCACATTCACACACACATACACACAGTCTTTTCGGCAACTCAGGCCATTTAAGACTTTAAGCGATACTCGTATTTATATAATATATATTTATTTGGGGTCCAGGCATTCTTATTTAAGCCATTTGGTATCCAAGTGGCTTAAATAAAATCATCGGACTGCCTGGGGTCCGAACCCGCGACGTTAGGTATACGATGTTAGCAACCTCTACATCAAGCCCCGAGGGCACTTCCAAGTATTATTTTTTTGTATTTATTTATTTATTAGGAATATATTCGAAGTGAAAGAAGAATCCGTATATTTAACTTTAAATTTGTAAAGATCAGCCCAAAAAAGTGAAAGTTATAGCCGCATATTTGCCAATTTGACCAACTGTGCAGCGAGGAGCTGTGAATCTTCCATCTTCTTGCAAGGGCTTCGGAATCGCTCACACCCCACCCGCTTTATCCTATATATTTTTTTTTAGTTGAGGGATGTTTAAGGAAGGGTGAGGTGGGGCTGCCAGCTGGAATATGTAGAAAATCAGTGAAAAAATTGTGAAAAAATCAGAAAAAATCGATCATTTTTAATGATTTTTTTTGCATTTTAAGGGACAAAATCCTCCCCCCACATCCCCCCTTGGGTCCAAATGTTAATGTTTTTTAACTTTTCACTTCTCTAGACCTTCTGAAGAAATGTTAAGGCTAAAATATTTCTTTTTCATCCCTCCAAATTTTTTTCGTGGCCCTATAACACTAGTCGACAAAAATGAACTTTTTTCTTTCACAAGAATAAAGATATAAAATTCTAGAAGTATTTTTCATGCTGAATTCAAATATCATTTCAGTTTTGCCCCATCAGGCACAGTTTTACAGATTTTCAAGATTTTTTTTGCTTTGGTCACCCTTAATACAATTTTAGATATCCCTGAATGGAAAAAACATATATTTACGATATTCTATAGTTCTTTGACTTTCTAAAAATCACTCATTCGTAAAAATCTGTTAATTATTAACGAAATTATGAACAAAAACGTGAGCAAAGAAAAAACACAAGTACACTCACTGGACAAAAAAATGGACCACTTGTACATTTAGAAGTATAAATAAAGATATCAGATTCAAAAAAATATTTTTTTTAATAATATATAATAAAGTTTGAGCCCGTGAACCTATGCTCCAAGAGGATACATTAGCTTCTCGTAGATAGGGTTCGCTTTTTAATTCAATTGAAGTCCATTTTTTTCGACCAGTGAGTGTACTTGTGTTTTTTCTTTGCTCACGTTTTTTGTTCATAATTTCGTTAATAAATAACAGATTTTTACGAATGAATGATTTTTAGAAAGCCAAAGAACTATAGAATATCGTAAATATATGTTTTTTCCATTCAGGGATATCTAAAATTGTATTAGGGGTGACCAAAGCAAAAAAATCTTGAAAATTTCGATTTTTCTAAACTTTAAGCCGTTTGCGGCACGTCTAAATGACCTCCGATTGGGATGAAACTTAAAATTTATATGTATTCTAACTATCTGCATAATTTGACGGGGTGCGGCGTTAAAAATAATTTAAACATTCTAAATAAAAGCCGTTTTAGAGCCCATTTTCAATCAAAGCTCTATATCTCTAAAACTGTGCCTGATGGAAAAATTCTAACTACATATCTGAATTCAGAATGAAAAAATGCACTAGGTTCACTTATCAGATTTCTTGTGAAAAAAACCTTGTCGACTAGTGTAATTAATGAAAAGGGGTGGAAATAAGTAGGGGGCTACCCCTGCTGCACAGTGTAATTAAATTAGTAATCATTGTGTTAAAAAATAATTAATTTTCTACCCTTTGCCGCCTAGAGTAACTCGGTACTAAATCGTCTTCTAACAGTTTTTCGAGACTCCCACCTTAAGAACAACATTGGTTGTGCCTATTTATTGTATGGACTTGCGGGATTTTTATTTTTTCACTGTGTAGATTGACTTTTACTGAAAACATATAGCAATTGCTTTTTAATAATCTCTATAACATGATGCTTATAAGTATAATTAGAAATCCTTTTTAATCCGCTTAATCATCAAGAATGGTTTTAAAATAATCCCCCTCGCCGTTAATGAGACGAATTATTCACCCTCTCAAATGTCCTCTCTCTCTCTCTCTCTATTTAATACAAAATAGCTACTACTAGTATTTCGTTTATTTCAAACTTATTCACCTATAAATAGGGAGCGAAAACAAAAAGAAATCAAAACAACAAAATCTGGCGTGACTGTATTACCTTCGGTAATTAAAACATACAATAATCACCTCCCCTTTATCGTTGGTCCAGTGCAAGACCGGTCTAACTAAAAAAATCTGGTGTGACTGGCGCACAGCACACAACTTTCTCTTACCTTATCTTAAAATATTCACCTTCAGGAGGAGTTGAAGATCATTCGACGGATTCCCTTTACAATTCAGCTTATTCCAGTTGCAGTGGTCAAATCTGCAAAAAGGATATCTTTAAGAATCTGTCTCACTTATCAAAAGGTAACAATGATGCCAAGATCAACATACCTGCTTCTCAAGTTGATTTTTCTTTAAAGGGCCTCCACATCTCCCCTTACAGCCCTCCCTATCCTCCAAAAGTGTTCTTGGGCAAATCATGATGTTTATGGCTGATTGTAGAGTTTGATTGATGCAAGATGATTTTTAAAGATTCATTAAGATATTGAGGATCAATGATAAATTTGCCCAATTCTTATATTGCTATCAAGTTTACCAGAACGAAGCAATAGGTAGAGTCTATTCACAGGATTCAAATATTCATTTTTATTTCTAAACAAGTTCATTGATGTTGATATTTGAATATCATTTTTCTTAATTATTTCACTTTATTAGAGGGAATAATATGGCGACATGATATAGTGAAAATTGAGCGAATATTTTCTTATTTTGTTTGTTTATTCTTTTTGATGCGTCACCTAAAAAAAAAATAAATTTAAAAATTAATATCAAGAAATTAGCGTGATTAAAAAAAAAAATTAATAGGCCTACTTAAGATTTGATATTTTATTTTATTTATCAAAATAAAAATATATTTATTTATTTGAGTTGACGTTTTAGATCCGATTTATCAAAGTCACTGTTTTCTTGTTATGCTTTTCTATTTATTTTAACTTGAAATTTTCATGCCACCACGGCATTAAGAATGATGAGAAATAATATTTCTAAATTTTTATAATGATGCCCTTGACTAAAAAAAAAGAAAATAATATTTTTCTTATATCTTTGAGTAATTATTTTGAATGGATTTAATTAAATATTTACGTACTGAAGAATTCACTTGGTTGCATTCGAAGAACGCCGAAGTGCAGCCCCCACTCCCAACCACCCATCTGAAACAAAGGAGAAAATTATAAATATTAAATAAATATTATTATTATTATTAAAAGTGGAATTTGAAAAAAATATTGAGAGAATTGAAAAATGAAATATATAATATATAACGAATTCTGGCTGTTATACAATTAGATTAATGATATAAAAAGAGGATGCAGCCATTTTTTTTTTTTTTTTTTTTTTTTTAATTTTTAAAAATTTTTTCCCCCCCTTAAATTTCCCCCCCCTGCACAATAATAAAAAGCATCTATTTTGTTAACACTCTGTATGTATTTTATTGAATTGTAATGTTAAATTGTATTATGATGTGAGGAGAAAAATATTTAAAAATGTATTTTATATTTCCTCTTAAGAGAACAAGAAGTTCTCAGAGCCAAATAAAATTCTTTATCTATCTATCTATTTCGGAACGTTTCGGCTATGATCAACAAAGCCATCTTCAGCCCTCCAAGCTAGCTACTATTATGACGATTTATTAACAAAACAATTATTTAATGAATGTATGTATATATTTCTAGCTTGGAGGGCTGAAGATGGCTTTGTTGATCATAGCCGAAACGTTCCGAAATAAAGAGTGTTAACAAAATAGATGCTTTTTATTATTGGCTGCATCCTCTTTTTATATCATTGAAATATATAATAATTGGTTAGTAGTATTGTCAATGATATTTCATTAATAATCAGCTGTTTTTTTTTTCAAATTCCTTTTATATATATTAAAAATTAGTTACCTTGAAGAAGTACTCGCAGAAACCCAAGTCTTCTGTCTTCAAAATCTAACCTACACCCAATCCCCTCTGTGGCTCAGTTGGCCACCTAACTCTTCAGTGGAGAGCCTCTTCTTTCTTGAGACGATCGCGAAACACGAACACTCCCGATAGACAGGTAAGTCTATATTTCAAAAAAGTTATCGATAACGGAACGGTGAAACGCGCCCACACCCAAGTAAAGTTGAAGAAGAAATGAAAATAGAAAAAACGGTGTTAGGATGCGAATCCCGGTAAGTACAAGACCGGAGTCAAGGACCTGAATGCCTCAGTAAGAGTATGGTGAGGGTCGGAATGTATAAAAAAGCTAAACAACACCTATCCTATCCAAAGAGCGCACCACTCCGCCTCTAACCTACCCTCTACTAAAACATTCAGGCCAAGAATCCAGTGGACGACCGGTTTTCGATTGAAAGATTTAGATAATCTTTCTTGCAAAAAAACGCGTTAATAGAGAATCCTCTTTTTTCTCCTGAACATCAGTCAATTAGGGAATAGACATTCTTTTCTGGGAATCCCTATCCTACCTAACTTTGCAGTGCCCCAATCACTGCCGTCCTATTTGGGAACAATGGGGAAAGAATAACGACACCTATGCCAGTATAAGAACATCATTCCCCAATCGAAAAACATTCAGTTGATACTCAGAGGATCCTGAGGCCTAGACCCCTCCCCCCCCCCCCCTCCAAAAAAATGAAAGCGTGAGCGCAGAAATGTTTTATCTCCCCCTAGATTCTATATAGATTCTATATCTAACTTAAAGGATTATGTGTATTTAACATTTAAATTAAGCTGAAAAAGAAAAAAGATAGAAAGAGATGAAGAGATACCCCAATACACATATCCTTCCTATGACTGATAAACCTAAAAGCTAAACACTTTGTTTTGTCTCATGAAGATGATGTCCCACGGTGGATGTTTTCATTTGCATTCGTAATAGAATACAAATTTTACAAGAAAACCTACTTACATACACATCCATTGTTATCCCACGATGTCTTCAATCGATGAATTGGGGCTCTGAAAAAAATGGTTAAATTAGGGATTCTGGAATGGAGAAATAAAATGTTAATACATCCTATTTTTATTTTTTAATCTATCTAAAATAAGTTATTGAAGTCGAATCAAAAAGAAAAAGAAATTTTGAAAAAACCTAAATATATCTAGCTCTGCGCCCCGCTAATAAAAATATACAAGCCTTAGTTGTACTGCAGGTGCTGGAAGCGCAGTTTGAGCCCTGAAGACAGGAGCAGCTAGCAGGTTGATGGAAGTGAAGGCTGGTGATGACTCTTCTTACACTGTTTGCCATCTGAAAAATAAAAAAATTATATAATAAATAAATTTATTCTATTTAAGGTATATTTTTCAAGAGAGTTAGGGTAGGAGGATGGTTTAAAGCCCCAGTGGTCATTGATCTTCAATAATATTTTATAAAGAAAAATTGTTTAATAATACTTTATATTAGGAAAATTGATTTAATTAAAAAAAATCTTTGACTATCTATTTTCTTTATATAATTATTGCCTAATGTAATGTAAATGTAGAGAGTTACATAAATAATGTACTAAATTTTTAAATTATCAAGTCAGTATTCATTCAAACCTAAATGTATAGGCATCAAATTGGGATGACTTAACTTGTTGAAATTGTAAAGAAAAAATTTAATTCCTACAATAAAATTTAATAAAAAAATTCTATCATATATTGATTTGAATTGAACTATCTTTAATTGATGATTGAATGAAATTTATTGGAAAGATTTTCTATATAAGAATCTATTTATACTATTAAAAATAAAAAAATAAAAAATAATCTGATATTTGATTTAAATAAATTATGAATGAAATATGGTCTATATAAATAATTTCCAACCGGGGGGGGGGGGGGAAGCCAACACATTGTTATTATTCGGGTAATTGTAGTTTTGTTTTTTTTCTAATAAAGTTTTTATTATTATTATTTTTTTTTAACCTCTATTAAAAAAAAATAGGTGTGGAAGCGAAGAAATTTTTTTCGGGGAGGTGTAATAAAATTAAGTTTGGAAACTGCTTGTCTAATATTTGGACCCTGTTATGCAATAGTGGGTCAAGCGTCAAAAAATTAAAAATTGAGTTAAGCACGGAATATTGTTTCAAATGCTATAATTAGGCCTAATAGTATTTTTTTATTAAATATGTCCTAAAAAAAATTATATTTAATGTTACTTGCAAAATTGAGAAAAAAAATTATATATAATCCAATGGAAAAAAAAAAATTTTAATGTTAATTTTCTCAAATCTCGGTAGCTGGCGCTTGACACACTAATGCGTAACAGGGTCCATTTATTCAAAATCTATAATTATATGGTAGTGCCAGGGGCGCCGGAACGAATTTGAATCAGGGGGGGCAAAAAATTTTTTTTTAGAAAATTAAAATAATTTAATATGTTCAAATAGTATAAAACAAAAACAAATCTACTATAAAACTTTAAAAATTTTAAATAAAATCACAATTTTAATAAAATTAAAATTTTAAAAAATTTGCTAGTGATTTTATCAAAAATTTTTGGAAAAAAATTTGAAAAAAAATGAATTTTTTACTCTTTTGATTTTTTTAATTTAGAAGTTTTTATTTTTCAAAAGTAAAAATATATCATTTTTAAAAATAAATGGAATAAAAGAAGAAATTTTGCCCCCCTCTACCCCCCTGTAGGATGCCAGGGGGGGGGGCAATACCTTCTGCCCCCCCCAGTTCCGGCGCCTATGGTAGCGCCAGTATTTAACTAACTGAAGATTATTAAATTTTTTAATATATTTGCCATGGTAACAAAATATAAATATTTTTCTATGTTTATAAATTTTATATCAGGAATATATTGATAAATATTTATTGTAAAAAAAAAAACTCAGGTGTGCCAAGCACAAACACAACTTCCAACCGAAGGTAAGAGAGATTTGTGTGCTGTGCGGCTAGTCACACCAGATTTTTTTAATAATAAATAAATATTAAAATTAAATAATCTTCAGTTAGTTAAATTGAAGAGCTTCAAAGATTTTAAATAATATTAGACAAGCGGTTTCCAACCTTTATTTACCTTCCGGAAATAGGAAAGAAGAGATTAGTTCCTTTGTTTATATCTTGAATTCTATTATATCGACGGAAAAAAAATATATGTGGACACAAAAAATCTGGTGTGACACAACTTTTTATCACCGAGTGTAAGCGAAAGGTGTGTGCTGTGCGACAAATCACACCAGATTAAATGTATGTGTTTGTGTAAAAGATAGGAAAAAAAGAACATCCATAAGAATCTTTCAAAGATAAAAAAGATAAAAAATCTGGTGTGACTGGTCGCACAGGACACAAGTTTATCTTACCAAAGGCCACACCTGATTTTTTGTGTCGACATATATTTAGTTTCCGCCAATATATTAAAATTCAAAATAGAAAAAATCTGGTGTGACTGGCGCACAGCCCCCTAAGGGGGTGCCTAACTTAGATAGAATATTTCAATCTCCTAGCTCTTATCGTTGTTGAGATTTTTTCACACAGACAGACCAATTTGCGGGACCCTTTTTTTGGACTCAGGGGACGTTAAAGCGTGTATATCCATTAAAATCTCGACATCGAATTTTTAACAAGATCGCCAAACTGTATTTATTTCATATATAGGTTAAGAGAAAGTAAAACGAATGCTAAAAGAAATTTTCAAACAAAATAATTTACTTATATTAGGTTTCAAATCGAAAAAAAGCCAAAAATAAAATTTTAATTTCCATATGTATATATTTATGTAGGCCTACAAGCTTTTCTACCATGTTTGAGTGTGTGTGTGTGTGTGTAGATTTGGTAATCACTAAAAATAATAATTAAAAATAAAATATTAAATGTTTTAATGAAAAAAGCAAATGGATTTAAAATAAAATAATTGAAAAAAAAAAAAAAAAATTAAAGATGAATTAATATATAATTTAAGGGAGTGCATTGAACGAAGTGGGGGCGATTTATATCAAAAACTATTCATTAACAAACCAAAATAAATAAAAAAAAGGGAATTAAATAAATACACTAAATGAATGATGGACCGATAAGCTTAGAGGCTCGACTTGTACTTCCCTAGAGCAGGCCTAAGTCTCTGCACAACTTAACTTAAAGAGTAAAAATTATTCCCATTTATATTTCACAGAGATATTTTTAATTGAAATCCTAAATTGGTAAAAGTCTTGTCCTTCCTCGACGGTGACATGTTTGCCGAAGGTGAGCAAGGGACACTGGCTAGGCCCAAAGCCCGCTGAAGGCGGGTCTTGGAGCTAGTTTCATATAAAATATTTCACTTTTTAATGTCACACAAAAAGATGAACTCCAGGCTTTGAAAATTACTGATTTTAATATGAAATTAAACAGTGAAATAGAATTTATTTTTTCAATTAAAAAAAAAATATATTTAATTACTAATTATGATAGAAAAGCATGGGGTGGGGGAGGAGAGAGAAAAGAGAACGGACTTCATTTGATTAAAAAAAAAACATGTTAATA